>JBBPCX010128338.1:0-19119 GCA_037974365.1 Hydrocynus forskahlii | reverse complement strand
TGTTGGAGAACATCTCCCACCCCATGCAGGAGACTCTGACAGCACTGAGCAGCTCCTTCAGTGGCAGGCTGCTGCACACACGATGTGGGAAGGAGAGATTCCGCAGGTCTTTCCTTCCAACCGCTGTCAGACTTTACAACAAAGACCTTACAGATGACCACACACACATAGACTAACAAACACACACATCCAACACACAGTCTTAACAGCCAGTTTAATTCTGAAGGATGAAGAGAGGCTGAAAACAGTAATTTGTGCTAATATTAGTGAATACAGACAAAAGCCATGCCCACTTAATCACCTTGTGGTGTAAAAACTGAAACCTTTCAGGTGTGTTGTTGGAAGCATTAGTGCTGAGCTGTAGCAGTGCAGGGGCCCCGTGTTCTTGTGTGTGTGTGTGTGTGTGTGTGTGTTTGAGAGAGTGTGTGTGTCAAGTTAAGTAAGTTTATTGTTATTTCAGCCATACACACTGTGTGCAGTAAACACAAGACAACATTTAGTGCAGTTGATGTTTCAATGAACACAGTTTTATGATAGATGATGTTATGTATTTTAGCAGTGGAGTGATTACGTGTGCAGTAACAAACAGCAATAAATATTCATTGTGCAAATAATGGCAACAACAGGACAGAAAATGTGCAGAATATAATAAATAATGGGTGTTTGTAGCGGCAGTTGTAAGTTGGGTGTAAATTGATTGTTTAAAGTAAAACAGTTCATTGTGTTTATCAAATGTGTTAGAAGAAGGAAGAAGGTTAGTTGGGGGGAGGGGGGTGGTACAGTTTGTGTTTCAGTTCTGATTGAAGAGTCTGATGGTCTCAGGAAAGAAATTATTTCCCATTCTGCAAGTGGAGGTCTTTTGCCAGACTAAGAGGAGAAGCTGGTGTGTGAGGGAGAAGAGGGTGTGTGGGGGGAGAAGAGGGTTTGTGAGGGGTGTTTGGAAGAAAGAAGGTTGTGCAAGGGGTGTGGGGATAAGAGAGTGTGTGAGGGGTGTGTGGGGTAGAAGAGGGTGTTTGAAGGGTCTGTGAGAGAGGAGGGTGTGTAAGGGGTATGTGGTGGAGAAAATGTTGTATGGGGTAGAAGAGGGTGTGTGAGGAGTGTGTGGATGCTGTGTGAGGTGAAAATGTCCATGACAGAGAGACCAGTCTCAGCTGTCATCACAATCCTCTGTAGGATCTTGCTGTCAGAAACAAAACAATTCCCAAACCAAACTGTGATGCAGCAACAGAAATGCTCTCTACAGCCCCTTGGGAAAATGAGGTGGGGACTTCCTCAGTCTCTGTAGGAAACAGAAAGCCTGCTGTGCCTTCTTGGTGATGGAGCTGGTGTTGAAGGTCCACATGAAGTGCGATGTAGAAACCTAGGAACTTGGTGCTCTGGATGATCTCCACTGAGGAGCCATTGATGTTAAGTGGAGAATGATCTGCGTGTGTGGGTGTGTGTGTGAGTGTACTCACAGGATAGAACTCTTCTGCTCCGGGGGGTTTAAAGCTCCAGGTCACAGATGTGGCCGCTTGAACCTCCTCCCTTCGTTTACAGGAGATACAGCCCAGCATGAAGCTCTGACCAGCAACTGCCTCCGTCATTGAGTCGACCTCCGCACAGCCCGCCTCACACTGAGGGGCTGCGCACACATACACACACTCACAGACACACACACACACACACACACACACACACACACACAAACAAACAACAGGGTCAAAGGGTAATTAAATAACCTACAGCTTTCCTACTACTACTACAACTTGTCACACACAGGTCATGTGACTTAAGAGGAATTTGAAGTTATCACATCACATGGTATAAAAGCCAAGGTCAAGGTGCTAGACACCGCTCAGTCACTGAGTCATCACTCATCGCCATACTTGTCTTATCTCTTCTAAGATCAAAGTGTATGGACTATTTACTTTCTCGTGTACTCCGCGATTGGGTTTATCCCCCACTCTACACTGGGAAAACTGGTGTCCATTATCCTGATACTACTACTGATAATAATAATAATAATAATAATAATAATAACACAATATTTACACATAATTCCCACTCTATTAGATAGATAATGTTACAAAGAAGAAGCAGAAGAAGAAGAAGAAGAAGAAGAGATATTCAAATAATAATAAAAGTCTCTACTTAGATAGCTCCCTATAGATAATTGACAGCTTCTCTAATTAATGAAAAAAAATTAATAATAATAATAATCAAAGAATCTTACCATATGAAAATAACACCCACAGAGCCCAGAGAAACAATATTTTCAGAAACATTTTTGGGCAGTTTCTCCAGATCAGACTGAAGTCCTCAGTGTTTTGTTGGGTCTGGTTGGGTTCTGGTGTGATATCACATGTTCTCTCCTGGGCTGAGCGGTTCTTCTTCTTTCCCAGTGAGCTCTATTTCTACACGTCAGTATTTTACCAAACACTGTGAAAGTTCCAGTTAATCCAGTCCGGTGTTTGCAAGGCTGTGCTGGAGGCCTGTTGGTGTTTTCTGGGGTTTAAATTTAGATCGTGTGAACCTTCAGGTCTGAATATGACACCTCTCCAGAATGCAGGCCAAGACAGAATTTGAGCAGCCTGGATAGGGTAGAGGGGCTTCAAGCATTAAAGGAACAGTTCAGAATAAAACTAGATCTCTACAGAGCGCCACTGACCCCAGATGTGGCCTATCAGTCGAGGCATGTTTGGGTCCAAATTAATCTTCATGAGTCCAGAACTGAAGCTATGAAGTCAATGTCGCTAACACTTGAAATCATAGTCACCCAAATATTTTCATCCTCAAAACTTCTCTGGAGCCTCAAACCACATCTAACTCTTCACTAAGGTGGATCAGACTAGTGAATGTGGTTTAGGGTATGACTTACTGTTAAAATGAACTGAATTTCAGCACCACAGGCGGCCGTTTTATATATATATATATATATATATATATAAAGAATGTAAATGTTTTTTTTTCTTTATACAGGCCCTTTAAAACACAAGCAGTACTGTGCAAAACTGAGCCACCCCTTTGCTTCCAAAGATCAAGACTTCTCCATGCTTGCTGAAAATTCTGTCATTTTCAGTCCGGTCCCTCAACCTGACCAAATTCAGAGGAATAATAGTAGGAATGATCATATCCTTGTCACACTGAGGCCTAGTCTTGTGTTGGGACGTACAAACGCTGCAGCTGTTAGGTATTTACATGTTTTAATGTGTATCACATGTAATCGATGCAATTTTTTACACAATCGAGGTGGATGTTTGATATAAATCCCAGACACACTAAACCTGGTAAAGCCTGCCTGCATACAACTTCTATGAATTCGAGGTGGGTGTAGTTACAGATAATGGCCACTAGATGGATACATTGTAAAGAAAATGGACTAAATTGGCTGATTAGTCTGAAGGCCTGATGGGGGGGGGCTGAGAAAAATCGTGACGTCATAATGAGTGAGCAATATAGTTAATAGCCCTCTTTTTATGTTTGGGGTCAGTTTGACCCCATTCATTATTTAATATTCCTAAATAAATAACTGACATTGTTTTTTGCTTCTTAGTAAATGACTTTTCCTCATTTAATGCGGACAAACTGGGTAAACACGAAACAAACATGATGTGCTTTCAGTATCTGCACACATTTTGTGCATTGATATTCTTATTGGTCAGTTTGACTCTAGGCTGTTTTAGCTGTTTTATAAAACATTTAAGGAGTATCACACACATCTGTTTTGGTTGTTGTGGATGATACTGAGGTTAAATGCTGTAATATGCAATTTCATAATCTTCAAAAAACCTCCCTCTGCTTTAGGGCCATAACTGAGCATAGTCAGACCTGTAGAAGTGTGAGAACCACTGATATGACATGGGAGAGGGAAACATGTTTTCCACCAGCAGTTTGATATTTCACAATGTGGGGGCTTCATTACATGTCTGTTTCATTTAAAGCTCTGTTTAGGTGGTCAAAAAAGAAACATAAATTATCAGAACTCATAAACCTTGGTAGCAATTTTTATTTTTATTTTATTTTTTCTGTAGGTTTAAATTGCTGGTCAAATCAATCCCAAGCATAAGGGATGTTAGTAAATTTTACAAGAATATGAGGGCTAAACTGCAGTGTGCAGGGCATGTATTAAGACTAATTTTGGAGTCTTTACACATGCTCATTAACATACAGATTAATCATAAAAGGAACATATAAGACCATGTAACCCTGACAAACATCAGACATCATTACATTAAAGGGCACACCTCAACTTTCACTTTCACCTCACATAAACTTTTTCGTTCACTTTTAAACAAAGCCTTTTCAGCCAGACTGTGTGAGAGCTTTTTCCCCACCAGCCATCAGACTCCTCAACGTACATGTATATAGCTGAGATGACAAAATTCACTTTGACTTTGAACAAAAGAGTGTGAGTTCAGTACTTAAATACAGTTATGCTTTTACAATGTACTGGTAACTCCCCAGTTCATCTATGGAAACTAAGCTACAGTGTTTGTGATGTCACAAAAATACATCTACATATATTCTCCAATTCAGTTAGAGCCTAACACTCCAAAGTGTTTCCATTCTGAATGCTTTCTTAATGAGGCATCCAATCAGAACAGAGCTCATTTACACGCATCCGTTTTAAAGGCACAGACATAGAAGCAGCCTGTTTCTAGTTCTAAGGGATAAAAAGACTGTTTTTGGTACAGAAACCTCAAAATGTCAAAAAAAAAAACAACACCCAGGAAAAAAAGAATGTAGGATAAATGTAGGATATGGGCCCTTTAATAGTCACAGTGTGCTTGTTTTGTCAGGTTCTGAGGAAAAGGTTGAGTAAAATGAGTATTGGTTTTTTGTGTGTGTGTGTGTGTGTGTGTGTGTGTGTGTCCAAATCATAACAGTGATGTTATATGTGCCCCTTTCATGTTTTCCAAACAATGATTTTCATCTCCATTTCTGTTTCAGTTTCCTCTTTTAAGGGGAATTCCCAAATTTCTCATAATCCAGTGTTTGTGGGTTCAGAGTGGGTTTGGTGTGAAATGGTTCACTACAGAGACTCTGATTTCTTTACAGTGGAGATGAATGGAACCAGATGTCTCAAAAACAAATACAGACGTTTTATTCACTTTCGACCCCCAGTGAGGCTCCCTGAGTGTCTCTGCGTGTTTATATGGATGCTGATGGTGGTAAAAAACAAAATCAGTTTTCTATGGGTGCTATTTGTCTTCACATGCCCTGTATGCATCCTTCCAACGGGTTTAGTGTTAGGACCAAAAGCTTCTCAAAGCTCTGGTAGAACAACGTCTCAGGCATCAAGCGACACATTTTGAATAGTTCATTGATTTTTACTGTAAATTGTTGTCTAAGGTGTCCATCGCTCTACACAGCCTGAACAGCCTGTCTCAGTGATCATTGCTCCACAGGCGCCAGCTTTCCGTTGTGTTTTTGCAGATGCAAAAAAGAAACAAAACTATTCAAAACATCAGACAGGCGAGTCTTTCATTGTCCAGAAAACATCCCGCCACACATGCAAATAAACAAACACTTCTGATTACGACCTCTGATCCTCACTGACTGGCCTTCAGTCTCACACACTCTTACATTTATTAAAAATAATCTTACACTTCTTACATAAAAACAAGGCTCCTAATGATTAAAAGGCCCATTTAAGGTACATTTATTTGTGGTGCACTTACAGTCCAGTATCAACTACACAGCCTATGTGATCCTTTCCTGACCCCCCTTAAAGCCCTAGAATCAAACAGGCTGTTTTTGTGACTATGCCTGTGCAAACCTCTTGTCATTATAGTTTGCTTTGAATCATGTTGTTGGTGCAAAAATACTACTTTCTGCCTGTCAAACTGTCTTATCTTTGGCATGTTGAGTGGATTCAATGAAAGAAATGGGAACAAATGTTTTACTGCCACAGGCTGCAAAGTGCCTAAAGATTCCAACCATTCAGCACCACCAGTAAACTGATCACCGCCTCATCTGGAATCATCTGCACCTGTTTCGGTCACTGTGTGGCTTAACAAACAAAAACATTCCTCCGAAACTGGTCAGGTTCAGGGACTGGACTGAAACCAAGAGTCTTTGAAAGTCCTTCAGGAGGCCTGAAGAACTGTTCCACAGCACTGCTTTAAAAATTCAAGAAAGTCTGGATCTTTGGAAGCAAGACTTTTGCACAGTATTGGCAGACCTCAGGCCTGGCTGGGACACTCTTCAGAACACCGCGTGAGTGAACAGGGCATCCTGAGCTGGTGAACAGACAGAAAACAGTCTTGCTGAAGGACAGCTGGTTTCAGAAGGTTGAAGTCAGTTTGTCCAGTCTAGAGCAGAAGGACAGGTCAACAGAACACAAGGTTAAAGAAATGTTCCGTACACATTCCTCACTCACAGAACCCAGACAGCCTGAGTAACTGTCTCTCTCTCTCTCACACACACACACACGCACGGCACTACATAGGACTTACCACGAAATGCTCCTAGCTGTTCTACTAGAACACTAAAATAGCACATACTTCTGTTCTAACTAATACACTGAGTGTTCTTCAGTTTTAGCTAGAACACCGAACTAACATGTTCTTCTGTTCTACTGGAACACTGATATAAAAGTTTTTCTGTGCTAGCTAATACATAGAGAGAACATGTTCTTCTGTTCTAGCTAGAACATTATTAACATGTTCCATTGTACTGTAAGACGGAGATAACAGATTTTCCATTCTAGCTAGTACAATGAGATAACTGTTCTAGATAGGACGCTGAAATACCATGTTCTTCGGTTCGACTCGTAGAGGTGACACATTGTTCTGCTGTAATTAGAACATTGCGCTAACATGCACTTCTGTTCTGCTGGAATTCTGAGATATGTGTTCTTCTGTTCTAATACACGGATACACATATGGTTGTATGTTAGCTTATACACTGAGATACATGGTCTTCTACTGGAACACTGAGATAACAAATTATATTCTAGCCAGAGCACTGAGATGTGTGTTCTTTTGTTCTAGCTAACGGGTACATTCTCTTGTTCTAATAAAACTGAAGGGGGAGTAACACTGGATAAGTGCCCCTGTTGGAAAATAAGTGCTCTTAGGACACGAGCACGCGAACCGTGTGCTTGTTTGTGTGGGGTGGGGGGTCGAGCTGAACATGGACCTTGAATAAGGCGCTCGTGCGCGTGCGCAACACTGAATGCAGCGTGTTCTCCTTGCAGTGGCGCGCACGTGCCCGTGTTTATATATTTAGACCCACGGGCGCGTGTTCAGCTCCCCCTCGCGCTCCGAGAGGAATCCGGGAACAGTATCGCGTTAAACTGATTCAGGGGAGAGAGAGCGAGAGAGAGAGAGAGAGAACAGAGACAGAGTGAAGGGAGAGAAAGAGGGAGAGTGAGAAAACAGAAAGAGAGAGCAGAGAGACAGACAGAATGGAGGAGTGATCCGGAGAGCTGGGTTTTGTCCAAAAGTGCACAGTCACGTCGTGTTGCTGTTTCCTGCAGGTGGGTTAAACTTTCTCCCTTTACTTTTATCTTTTTTCTTATTGAATGCCGTAGGTCTGCTGCACTATTTAAGGTGGACCTGCAGTGTGAAACTGAATGGTGTTAAGGTCTTAATACTGAATATTATATGATGAAATTATAAGAGAGATTTATATGAGTTTAAGGTCTTTGTCAGTTTTGTTTTGTTTCTGCTGAAGCAAGGTGACCGTTTATCGATATTGGATATCACGAGCACGCGCAGCATGACAAACAACAACAGCTCGCCGACCGCACGCGAAGGTGAGCGAGACTTTCATCTCTCCATTTTTATTTTTATTTTTTGTTTTAGGCAACATTTATTCCATTTAAAATAACAATAATAATAAATAATAATAATAATAATAATAATAAATAATATGTGTATAAATTATATAAATATTAAACGGAGTAGCTGGTGGTCTGGTGGATAGGGAGTTGCCCCTGGGAGGTTGTATATTTCTTTATTTATTTTTTAGGAAAGCGGTTTTTTACTCTTAACAGAACCCAGAGCTCTCTTGATATTAATTTAGAAAGAACCTGAGTGTGATCAGAGTAACCCTAGCACATGCTAAAAAATAATAAGTGAGAGTAAGAGTTTATTGTAACGAAATTCTGGTTACCTTTTTCCATGTGCAGGAACAGCAAAAACGACAGAATAGAAAAACAAGATATAATACATTTTTAAGCATAATTCTAACATTTCTACAGAATTTGGGTCTTTTTCGCAGGTAATAAGAGGCACTTTTTGGATCTAATTAATTAGGTCATTAAAGCATCTTAGTATATAATTAGAAATTAGTGAAAATATTCAAGAAATAATATAGTAAAATAGCATTTAGAGTTAAACAGCATTGTTTTGTTTTCTGCTCTATATTCTTAAACTAAGTAAATAAAGAAGAAAACGTTTTGTACGTGGAAAACTTTGCCAGAACTGTTCCGTAATGTTATTGGTGCAGTATGCAGTTTTTTGGGACGTTCATTTGGGTTTTCTCTGAAACAAACATCCAATCGTTTCTCTTAGGCCCGCCCACATCAGTCTCTTTTCTTGTTTCTTTGGTCGCGTCGCCCGTCTGTCAAAAACATCCGTTATTTTTCGGTTTGCGTACATGTTGTCGACTATACCACAAAGTTCAGATGGGAGGGGGTGCTCGGGTGAAATGGAAGTTTTTTTCCTTGTTTTATGTTTTAGTATGAATGTTTTTTTAACTTTAAGTAACTTTTTGTGGACTTTCTTGAAAATGATAAGCCACAGTCAGCCATGTGATGTGCTTTTGTTCTTGTTGTTTTCTTTGTGTGCACCCCCATTTGAAAACGTTTGCCTGACTTGTTATCGTCTCATCTATTTGGATGGAATTTACTGAAGATTTACTCAAAAAGTTGGGAAAAGCCAGACATGGAGCTGATTAAATTGTACGTTTAACGTGAGAATGGCTTCGTGTAATGAAGAAGGTCAGGGTTATTGTACAAAAGGCAGTCGGTAGGGATATTTTGACCCCTGTAAGTTAGCCAGTGTTGCTAATGTTCTCCAGCTGATCGGGAGCTTTGTGATGTTTGTGATTAAAACTTCGCTTTAAATTCACTTTGTGATCGTTTTCGGCGCATTTAACAAATCGTGTTTGAGGCGAATTTATGAACTGGTTTCTGTGAGGAAACGGTGGATTTTGGCGCTCCAGGGAGCTGGTTGTGAAGGATGCTGCTGTGCTCCAGCCAGAAAGTGGAGTTCGGCATCAACAAACGTCCTGAACAGGAGAACCGCAATGGGGGGAACACCTCAAACGGAAGGTATGACGAGGCTGTTATGGGCACTTATGGGTGTTTTTCAAGGATGGTTGGTGTCCCTGCTGGAAACGTAGCCCGTGTTTGGTCTTGCTGCTAGTCCAGTGGTTAGGGAGTTGCCCCTTGCGATCATAAGGTCGTGACCCCTGCGATCATAAGGTCGTGGATTCGAATCCCAGGACTGCCAGTTGCTCCTTGAGCAGGGGTGTCGAACTCCAGTCCTGGAGGTCCTTGGTCTAGCACGCTTTGGTGATTTCCCTGCTCAGAAACACCTGGTTCACTTCGCCAGTTAATTGTCAAGTTTAGTGAATGTGTTTGAGGAGGAGAACCATCAAACTGTGCTGGATACCGGCCTTCCGGAGTTTGACACACTTGCTCTTGAGCAAGGTACTGTCCCCACACACTGTTCCCCAGGTGGCAGCCCACTGCTTCATTTGGTGAATGGGTTAAATGCAAAGAAATAAATTCACATTGTTCACACTGGTGTGTTCATGCGTGAATATAAGGGGCCACTTTACGATATGTTGGGAGCTTATAAAGCTACACTGACTGAAGATATTGTGTAAAGATGTTTCAGCAAGCACTTTTGGCGAAATCAGTGGTCATCAGTGAGTGAATCATATGTGGTGAGTGCATTAATACAGTACTGTGCAAAAGTCTCATTTCTTCATATTTTGCTTCCAGACTTCCTTGAGAAACAGTTCTCCAGGCTTCCTGAAGGACTTTCAAAAACTCAAATTTTCAGTCTAGTTTCTGAACCATACCAGTTTCAGAGGAATGTTTTTTTATTTGTTAAGCGACACAATGACCTATGTATGAATCGTTCAAGCAATAAAAAAATCACATCTAACTTAAGGCCTTAACCAGTTAAGAAAGAGGTGCAAATGATTCCAGGCATTAAATAGTATTTTTGCACAAACAAGGTGATTCAAAGCAAAATATAAAGAAATGTGCAGGGTTCAATATTTTTGCATAGTACTCTGTATATGTGAGTGTGTAGTGTGTATGTGATGCCATAAAAACAATACAAGGTTCAAAAACACAATTAACTGCAATAACATGTATTTAAGATTCACCGGATTTATTTTTTGTTCCTTTGTTTTTTGTCTGTTTTTAGTCTGTATGATATTGATTGAGATTGGATTCCAAGCAGAAGTAGCCTAATAAAAAAACAGTTCTCTGGACTTGACACCCCCAAATGACCAGCGCTCACTTTTTACTAGGTGGGAGTGTGAGGGCTATACCAGTAGTGTGGGGAATATACTCGTGTGTGTGTGTGTGTGTGTGTGTGTGTGTGTGTGTGTGTGTGTGTGTGTGTTTGGAAGTAAGTAATGACTATACTTGTGTGTGTTTGTGGGTGTGTGTTTGTAAGTAAGTATGATGACTACTTGTAGTGTGTGTGGAAGTGTGCTGTACCAATGCTATTATTATTATCATCATCATTATCATATGAGCATCCGTAACTGAATCTATGTCCGCCAGCATCAGTGATCTGAAGTGGTGTGGTGAGGGCAAGCTTCTTTTTTACCTTTTTGATTGACTTTTTTATTTGTTCTCCATTTGCTTTTCTTTTTATCCTTTTTTAATGAATTACATTCGCCCTCCTGTCAGTCCCTGCATCATATCAGGAATGCGTTATAAATCAGTGCTCTGTTGTCAGTCAAATTTTTTTTGTTTGCAGGTATTGACGGGGGTGATTTATCATTGGTGTAATTTACGGGGCAGTAAAGAGCTCGTGGCCAGTGCTCGAATTGCTTTAACCAAACAGAGGTGAAACAGAGATTGGGGCTGATCAAACAGATGTGCAAATACAGGGACATGTCTCGGGCTCGTCAGTCACAGGCGTTCGGTGTGTGTGAGAAAACTGGCTGATGCCTGTTTGTGTATTAAAAACAGTCGTAATTCATTTTTACATTACTATTTTTAATCTAGTTTCCATTCTTCAGATATCACCAGGCTGTTTTTCTTACTCTGATGTACGTGAATGACCCCTGCTCTGCCTCATTTGAAAAGCAGCCTGGGCTAAAGTATAAACATTAAGCTGGGATGGGGGAGAAGGTGGAGATCAGATGCTCCTTTTAGGAAGAGGATCCTGGGGAACAGTGCGGTGATCCATGTTCTTCCCATCTTCCATAAATCTTCTGCAGACTGGAATTAGCCAACAGATCACTTCAGCTGGAATGGGCGGGGCTGAACTGCTACAGACTGAATGGACAGGGCTGAATTTCTGAAGGTTAAATGGGCGGGGCTACACTGCTTAAAGGTGAATGGGTGGGACTAAACTGCTGTAAGATGAATAGCCAGAGCTTATTATTTTTAAGCTGTTGCACTGCTGTTTCACTGAAGTATTTTGTTTCTTCCAACTAGTTATCATGGTGCATATTTTTATCCTTACATTTTAAATAAAAAATTATTGTAACTTAGAATGGAACATCAAGTGTGCATTTCAGAGAAAAAGACCTGGGTTTTTTTTCTCTTTAGAAAAGTGGAATATAAGAGAAAATAGAGTGTCTAAACATGTTGCATTCATTATGCATTATTAGTATTTTTATATTTGATTAAATTTTTAAATCGCATCAAGAAATGTTAGTACCACAGGGACTTTTGAAGAATGTGTGTGGAATAGATGTATTGAAAATAAGATACAAACACTGTTTTTTCAATCACAGTTTTTATGATGTCACAAAACCAACACACTGAAAAAGCTCCACTCTGTCATACACTGATTCGCTTTAACGGTTAAAACTCGTGTTGAATTACATGAAAACCTCAATTCATCAGAACACCCATTATCTCACCTGGAGCTGTGGTTGATCATGCTATCAGAAACAATTGTGATTGGTTAGAGGCTTATTGGCATATTGGAACCATTTGATATCAATATTGCAGAGACCAGGGTCATGATAACGATTAACAGATGAGATATTGTGCAGCTCTGGAATTGAGGAAGGTTTTATGTCGTAGTTGGGTCCGGGTCCAGCAGGGGGCAGCATGTGCAGCGTCTGTTTCATGAGAATGAAAATAGCTGTAAGTAGCTTGTTTGAGTACCAGCTGGTGTTTACATGCCTTCTCCATGTTTATTAACACATTATTACACCTCGTCTCCCCCAACTTAGATCTTTTTTGAACGTATTGAAGTTCAAACAGAGGAGATGTAAGACAGTGGTCGGTTAAACAATTGTTTCTGATAGCATGATAAAAATAGGCATTTTTAGGCCATCTTTACCACATCACAGATTATAGTTTTTCCACTATATGCGGGTGCTCTTGGAAAGTAACCCCATGATTGTCTGGGGTTTACTGTACTGCTATACATTGTGATTGCGATTCCTTTCAAGATATTAACGGGCAGATATAATTTTTTTTGCAATTAAAAAGGCTTAAAGTCTTTAAAGTCTAGATTAGTCCATCTACTCTACATATGGAGAATAAGCTACAAAAACAACCTGTTTTTAAATGAAAGCCAACACGCAATTCCCGCAATTCATGCACTGATTTACCAACACCTTTAACAGTTAAAATTAAACTTTTGTTGACTTAAATGAAGACCTTGAGTCAACTGGACACCCAGTAACTCACCTGAAACTGTGGTTGGTCACATTGTCAGATTTGGTCGAGGCTCATGCGCCTTCTCTGATAACAGTATTGTAGAGACTGATATTGCAAAAATGATTAGCAGACAATATTTTGTGCAGCTGTAGTGTCTCTTTAACCTCCATCCAGTTCAGTCTATAGTCACCTTTCTTCCGTGTGATACCAATTCGAAGGCATTGCACCCCCAACGAGTTGCCACGCCCCCCCTACACACTCTAGTGTCGCTCATATGAATATAGTTCACGATCGATTGTGCCCCACCATAGTCAGTGAGATGCCAGCCCGGTAGATCTGCTCTGACGCCAGCCCTGGATACCAGCTCTACTTGACTCGTCTTTTTAGATATCTGGCAGATTTGGTACCTGGAACTGTGTCCCGTTGCGGTTCCCTGTGTCCCGTTGCGGTTCCCTGTGTCCCGTTGCTGCTCCCTGTGTCCCGTTGCCGCTCCCTGTGTCCCGTTGCCGCTCCCTGTGTCCCCTGTGTCCTGTTGCCGCTCCTTGTGTCCGTCTCTCATCGTCGCCGCCTTCTGTGTCCCATTGACTGACGTTTGGGCTGTGTCAGTACTGGACATTGATTGATTTATAGGCGTGATGTTGGCAAGTTGTCCGTGTGCCGGTCAGTCTTTTCTTTTTGAGCAGAGACCAATGAACTGATTGATTTAGTTCCCACTATACTGTTATTAATATCACCGTTAATAAACAAGTTGTTTTTTATGTGTTTTGACTTTTGGTTTCTTCACTCAAATTACCAAAAACCATCAACAATGGGTTTTCACACAGTAAATGAACCGAACCATGGCCCAGACTGATCCTGACTATTTTGGTCGGACAACATTTTGGTCCTTTGGTCTAAACAATGGAGTAGGGTGTTCTTAATCAAAACTTACATTTTTGAACATTTCTTTTACAACCAGAGAGAATTTCAAAGCTATTTTATTCATATTCTGCAGTGTTATTATTTCCAGATAGGCTTCTTTATGTGGTTTCTGGTGCTATGCACTGAGCAGCCAGTTTGTTGGAAACACCTGTGCCGTTCCAGCACGCCATTTACTCTGAGACGCCAACCAGACAGGTCAGTGTAAAGGGTCAAAGGTAGGGTTGCAAAGGGGTGGAAAATTCCTGGAACCTTTCCATGGGAACTTTAGTTTGAGAAAAAAACACTAATGCAATGCAGATATGTAGATGGTTAACTGAACAAATGGAATGGTCTTCAAAATATTTTACAACTGTGTGTAAAAAAAAAAGAAACAGCATCACATTCACAGTAGCTAGCATCATGATCAGCTAGCCTCTTTAATGAAATTGTGCTAGCTAGCTTACGTTTGGCATATCTGGTTTACCTGTTACCTAGATACTGTATGAATACATTTTGATTTAAAAGTTGCTAGTTAAACTTTAACATCATAGATCAAATATTACCTTCCTCATAATATGAAGACTTACTTGAATTTATGTAGTCCCTGGGCTCAAATGTCTGGCTTCAATAGACTGTATCTGTGCTGTGGGCTCAAAAAAGTAACTTTAGTAGTTCAGAATTCTAGAAATCATTGTGCATGTAATGGAGGAATGCGTGTGGCCTCATAGCCCTGCAGCAAGTAGTGTGCTATGTGCCTGTGATTGAGGAATAACATTGATACTCAGATGCATTTGCATTGGCTTTGATTATGCTACAATATATTTTTACAAAATATATTTTATATCCCCAAACTTCCAGTTTATTCCTGTTCATTGCCATAAATTCCCATTAATTCCCATAGAAAGTTTGAAAATTCCCAGAATTTTGCAACCGTAGTCACAGCACACACCGTTTCTATAGAAATTGAGCAAATATTGCCTGCAGGAAGTGTGCTGCAGTTTATTCTTCTTATTCTTATTATTCTTATTATTATTAATAATAATTTTATTAAAAGCCGTCTTTCAAGGCACTTGGTGGGTACCTTACAGACAAGTAACATGAGCAACCTGATAATACAAAAGGGGGAAATAAAAGTAGATAATATATATAAAAAATATTTATAAAATCACAAGAGTGGCAAGATCAGAGAGAGCAGGCGAGTTTGAGACAAGATGTGGTTTTAGTGGTGCCCACATGCTTTAGTTCATGTTTATAGATAACTGTGAGCTGCACAGGGGGCAGAAACCGCATAAACAAGTCTATTACAGTTTACCAATACTCTGAGGAAGGGGTGTGATGATTTAGTCCTGTAGTAGCACCGTTGCTCTGTGGAGGTAGTTCCTAAATACAAGTCTCCTCTCCTCAGGACTTCGTAGATCACAGTCTGGTCGGAAGTGCAGGGCTCGGGGTGAGTGATAAGCAGATTGTGGAGGAAGCGACTGAGCAATTGCGCAAGGACAAGTGCAAAGGAACAGGCTGAAGATTGGCCACTGTGAACCTGTCTTTGGAAGAAAAACCCATTTTTTCAGTTTTATGTTTTTTAATTTGTTTTTTGTTTTGTTCTGATCATTGAAAAGTGTTGCATGAGAGTGTACTGGCTTTTTTCTCCTTCTTTTAAAAACTCCGCCCGCCTTTCTTGCTGTGGCCGTCAGTGAGGAAGTTGCTGTCAGTTCTGAGATGAAGTAAACCTTCCAAACGTGGATGAGAAGCTTGTTGTTAAAGACTGCGCTGGAGAAGAAGATTGCCAGGAACTGCCATAACTGCCAGGAAGTTCAGTTATGATGATGTGAGCAAAACACACGGTGAAGCTTTCTGAAGATTAATCTCGGAGAATCAGATTAACCCCTTAAAGAGTCTGTATCTGGGTCCACTCTTCAGTTCCTGACACCAATTGCAAGTTAAACTTAAATAATTTCAGTCAAAAAGAAAATACATATTTGAAACTTGAGTGAAAAGCCTGGAGGAGTTTAAGGGGTTAACAAGATTCACCCACAGATGTCCAAAAGTGCGATGGCTAAACCCCTCCCCATCCCCACGCTGGCTGTCCTCCCACCATCGGATGATACTGAGTCGCGGTCCCGCTCACCCAGTCCACACCAGACCAACCGGTCCCTCAGAACCCGCCACAAAGAGAAGCACAGAACCCACACTCAGAAGAACCTGTCAAACCCAGGAATTCTGGCTCAGGACCAGTCTGACTGTAACTGGAACCGGACCAAAGGGAAACGGGGCAGGAGGCGGAGCCTATCGCCCAAAACACTAAAATGCTCAGGGGGGGGGGGTGAGGCAACGGGTGGAGATGACGCACAGGGGGGCAGATCCTCCCCCCTCCTCCTACCCCCCTCCCGCTCCCGCTGGTCCCTCCGCAGCCTCATCAGCCGGGACTCAGACTGGGACAGCAGCTGCAGGTCAGTGCTCAAAAATAGACAGATAAACAGGTAAATTAAACAAAGGAAAAATAATAACCTTTATGCATCTTCTGTGCTTGATTGAGCTTGAATGACTTTGTCATTGCATGCAGTACAAGATGTGCAACTCCTCCTTGTATAAAAAGATAAACGGTATACAGTTAAAAAGTAGAAGGCACATGTAGTGCAAATGGTATGTAAAGCCCCTTCTAACAAACATGCTGCTCCTCTGCTAAAATAACATCCAGACAATACACGCCTGAGAGGAACAGTTTTCCCACCACAGGACTTCGGTCCGAAATCCACATTTCAGCCCAGACTACTTGAATACAGGGCAGCCAATCAGAGCAGAGCCCTTAGGACTCATTTACATATCAGTCTCATGGCCCGGTATACACTGTACAGTTTTGTGCTGTTCCTGGATCGTGTTGAAACAATCACGTTGATTTTTTTGGTCGGGACTCCTGAACGGTGGTTCTGTGTCGAACTGTGAGTGAGGTTCAAAGACAGCCATTTAGGACGACCATCTAACAGCGTGTGCGCTGCTACAACCTGTCTGCTGACCAGCCAATAAAACTGCAGCATGAAATCAAGTTTTCATCGACACAACAAAATTCAAACAGCACGGAGGAGAAACGAAAGAACACTGCTACGCCGATTTTTCTCTCACACACTGAAAGCACGATTTTCAGAGTGCAGGTCATCTTGTCCTGCTAGTGCAGGCTGATGATGTTTTTGTTCTTCTATACTAACTTGCATCGTAGTTTCCGATTCAATATTCAGCATTATACATCTACACACCTTCACACACGCCATCGTGCATCTACACACCTTCATACACGTCATTGTATGTCTACACACCTTCGCACATGCAATTGTACAACTGCACACACGTTGTACCCAAGTTTATTAGATCCATGTCGCACAGTGTGATTGGTAATGATCTTATATAACTGCTGAAATCACTATGTGAAGAAACTGTAGAAGAAATTAAAGACACAGTAACAGAAGCAGTATGTATATTTTAGCAGCTGTAGGGAGGTTGGAAATTGGTCATATAAACACGAAATATGACGCTATTTGGGACATAAATCAATTATAAGTGGACTGTTTACATCATGCTGATGAAAGTTTTCCCAAGCAGGTGCTCATAGGGCAGTCCCAGCAGGTGCAGTTGTTTTTGCTGTTTTTTCTCACTGTGGGACGACTGAAAAGACACCCACTGAAGTCTTTTGTGCGTCTTTTTAAAAAACTTATATGTAGAGCAGCATGAGGATTTGATTTTGGAAACAGACAAATGTGGCTCTACTCAATATATAATAGCAATAAAATAAATTTTGGCACATGTTTAACATCCACACAAATGCTTGATTTGTATTTTTAGAGTCTTTATTGGGCAAATTCATCCTCTTCAGCTGCCTGTGGAAAAACTCACCGTTAAAATAAAGTGGGGTCTTAGTCTGAACATTGTGAATTATTAAAGTGATTATTCATTGTGTTGGTATAAATTTCGTCATTTTTATAGTGTTGTAATCTTGTAATTACTGATTGGGTAAGGTGGTCTTTATTAGTGTTATAAAACAATACTGATTTTGTAATTTTAGTAAATGAGCATTATATCAATTATTCTGGTCCATAAACTAGTGGTGTCCCTGTTTCCCCACTAGAAGAACATGTGAAATTATCTCCTTATTTACACTATTTTTTCATCTTATTCCATGATATAATTGGTGAGTGGGATGGCAAAATATAACATCACAGTACTTTAACTATTACTTTTTGATACATACTGTCAGTATATTTGATACATATGGTAAGTTGGAACAGAGTGGTACAGTGTTATACCCTAGTATTGTGGTACAGGTATAGTATTGTGTTGTGGTAATGTGTTATAGTATTGTAGTACAGGGTTTTAGTATAATAGTTTTGTGGTACAGGTATAGAATTGTATTGTCATACAAGTATAGTATTTTTGTGTTGTGCTACAGGGTTTTAGTATTGTAGAACTGTGGTACAGTGTTAGTTTTGTAGTATTCTGGTACAGTGTTATAGTATTGTAGTGTTTTAGAATAATGTTTGAACATTAATCAAGTAATTGTTTTAAAAAGAGTGAATAAAAGAAAACACGATCCTTTCAAAGATAGCAAAACACTTTATTGGAAATGGATAAACCTAAAAACCTTTATGGGATATGATAAAAGAATTATGTAATTTAAAAAATAAATGAGTTTAAATTGATTTCATACGGCATTGTATCATAAAAAGTAAACTAAATACATGGATATGTTGGACTATATTTACCCTTTAATTTATATATTCACCCTTTAATTTTTTTGTTTGTTTGTTTGTTTACTGAGATCAGACTTATAAGTGATTAATTGGGACAGCCCTGACTGTTGAATTTTAGTTTAAACGTATTTTGGTGGAGTGTCCCTGCAGGAAATGTGGCTGGGCTCTGTCTGTGGCAAGCTGGGAGGAGTGGCCTGGTGTCAGCTGTTCTCTGCATGACATCATCACTGGCCAGTAGGAGCTCTGTCCTGTCTGTATGATGTCAGTGTGGTCCATTCAGGGTCTGAGTGATGCTGCAGTGAACGTCCTTCACACTGATGCAGTTCTACAAAGCTCGGCCGAGTATCTGCATGTGTTAGGGGTGTTGTCAAACACATATTAACATTAATATTATTAATTATTATACAGTGGCTGCAGGGAGAAATGTGGATGCTGTTTTAACGCTGTAATAGTCAGGTGTATTAATATGCATGAAGAAACAATCAGAAGAGGCTAAACATAAAACCCCCCATCGTGTTGCTCTCAGAACTGTTTACATTACATTTGTATTTAAATGATTAGGAGAACGTCACCGTCTAATATAACAATTCCAGCATCCAGCATAAAAGGCCTCTCAAAAGAAACTTTTAAATATATATAAAATGTGTGTATATATGTATATATATATGTGTGTAT
>JBBPCX010128289.1:0-19121 GCA_037974365.1 Hydrocynus forskahlii | reverse complement strand
TATCTTGCTTTTAGGCTATTCATGAGTGGGGCCAAGTAAAATATTTTATTTAAAATTTTATTTTATATTGTGCATTGCTTGAATGCTAAATAAATATTTTCATAGTTTTGTAACAGATTTTTTCTTTTAATAATTTAATAATAATAGCTTTCGGTTTTCGGTTTCAGTTTTCGGGCAAGCGTTTCCTCATTTTTGGTTTTCGGCTTCGGCCCAAAAAAATCATTTCATTTCGGTGCATCCCTTATGTACATGTATATATATAAAATGTATGTGTGTGTGCGTGCATGCTTGTGTATACACATGTATCTATACACATACACTTCCATACACACAGTATAATTTCCCTATGTCTGTTATGCTTGTATAATATTCTACTGTGAACTATGACTTTATTTTTAAATGTTAGGAATCTTGAGGAAACTCCTCAGAAATTGTATTCATATACCATAGAAAATATACACATATATAATAGTGATATAATAGTGTGTGGGACTGTCTAGAAATATGACTAGAAATAATAATGCTATAGAACAATTATTACTGGTTAAGAAATGTATCTCAATTCGTCATAACCAAGATATGGTTCGTAGTGTGTTATTTAAGTTTAACTGAATCAAAATGAATTGAAAATCAGGATTAATTGAGTTAACTCCACCCACACCGTCTACGTCACCTTCAGTGGGCGTGGGTTACTGCCAGCGTTGCGTTGCTATGACAACAGGTTCGCGTCGTCGTTTCCAGGACAACGAGGATCCAACATGTCGACTTTGCTGAGAGACATTCTGTTTGAGACCAGTGGTCAGGGCCCTCCACCCATGAAGGACTTCTTCAGCTTCGAAATCACACAAACAGAGGTAGTGGCCCAAGCGTTATTCACCTTATACAACACCTCTCAACAACATTTTAATAACCTGTGCAGTAGGTTGATGCTACTTTGTGTGTGTGTGTTTTATTCATATACGTACACACAAACCTCTATATTTATATTTTGGTATTATTGGATATATGTATATATAGTGGATATGTATAGTGTTTCGACCATGTTTAACTCTATTTTAGGTCATTTGGAGGTGGTGGAAAATCTCCCTAAGGACTGATTCTCGAAACGCAAAACCAGGAGAAGTGAGGGAATCCCACAGCGACTTCGTAGAGGACAGCAAGTTGCAGAGTAATGATGAGCAATGAAGCTGTACTTTTATAATACAAATGTTAGACATTTAGCCATACTCCCTTGACTTTGTCTACTTAATTCATTGTCTATGGGGATCTGAAAATCATATTATACCCGGGGTGTCCTTGCTTTATCATAGCTGATTCTTAGACTCAAGACTAGGAGATTTTTTTTTTTCTTTGAGTTTAAGAAACCAGATGAACCATATATACATATATCTATATATATATATACACACACACACACTATATGGACAACAGTTTTGGGATGCATCTGCTTATCTCAAAGGTACTGGATCAGCCTCTATCACTCCAGAGAATGCAGTTTTACTGCCCAACAGTCCAATGCTGGAGGCCTCTAGGCAACACTTGGCCTTGGGCTTACAATGTATGGAATATAAAGTATTAGGACACACCTGTTTTTCAGGGTTTGGGCTAGACCCCTTACTTCCAGTGAAGGTCAATCTTAATGCTTCAGCAGACCGAGACATTTTGGACAACACCATGCTTCCAACTTCATGGACACAGTTTGGGGAAGAACCTTTTCTATTCCAGTATGAGTGTGTCCCAGTGCACAAAACAAACTTCATAAAAACATGGCTGGATGAGTTCAGTGTGGAAGAATTCGACTAGCCACACAGAGTCCTGACCCGGACATTGTGAGCCAGACCTTCTCCAACATCAGTGCCTGACCTCATGAATGTTCAACAGAATGAATGCACATAAATTGCCACAGTAACTCCAACATTTTGTGGAAAACCTTCCAAGAAGAATGGAAGCTGTCATAACTGTAAAGGGGAACCTACTCCATATTAACTCCATATTAATACTATGGATATTAATGCAAAGTCATTGAAGTCCCTGTTGGTCAGGCGTCCCAATACTTTTGTCTATATAGTGTGAAAGAAATATATATACTGAATAAAATGAAACATATATAAATATTACTACAGTTTTTCAGTCGATCATATTTTTTACACTACTGTATGCTGCTGACCACTTAATGATACAGATTCTGACAGATTATGTACAGTTTTATTTCCTAAATAGATTGGTGTCATGTGGACCCCTAGGTCAGGTGGCGATGGTGTTTGGCCCTCATGTCTTAGAGTACTCCAGGAATTTGTGCCAGGGTCACTATGATTATCTCGTGCGTCTGCCTGACTCTTTACTCCTGAACATCATGGCCCACTTAGACCTGGAGGATGTGGCACGGTTTGCACGATCCTGCTGCAGGTTTAAAGAGGTTAGTCAGTCAGTCAGTGGAGTATTACTCTGAGTTTCCAGTTTAATAAGTCCATTTATCTCCTAGCTGCATTTCATCAGAAACACTTACCATATGCATCGTTTACAGCAGGGGTCACCAGCATGGTGCCCGCGGGCACTGGGATGCCCCCAGCGTCTAACATTTCATTTTATCCTGTTGCTATTCCTCTTTAATCACCTTTACATTTAAATAGATTTGAAAATGACAATATCTAAAAAAGCATTTAAAACATATTTATAATACATGAAGTTTAGATAAGTTTAGATAAACTCTGTTCTAGTGTATCAAACTGGTAGCGCTTCGTATGGCTCAGTACCCGTGAAGTAGCTCTCAGTTTCAAAAAGGTTGGTGACCCCTAGTTTAGAGGTTTTTGCTTCCAGAGTAGCCGCAAAATTAATCAGCCCAGCTCTACCCTGTTGGTTAATGGAAAGGGGCCACCATAGGAAACACTGCTAACCATATATTGATTGGTGAACAAATCCATAGGCTTGAAGCTGCTTCTTGAAGTATGTTTTCCTCTCTACCTGTTGGAGCATGTGCGGGTCTGTGATTGGCCACATGGGGGCATTCTGTGTTATGAGAGAGGAGGGTAAGGCAGCACCTGGGTGTGACATTTAGTCTTTTCCCTCCGCTGCGGAGTTACAAGGAAGGCGTTTGTGATAAAGAGGCCAAGTAGTGTGTAAAGTAGTAATGTGAACGTCAGGGTTTGTTGTGTACGACACAACAGTATTCGTTCACAACCCGAGTGTGACCCAAAAGGTTTCTATAAGTTATTTGTACCTTAGATGGAATTCTGCTTTGCCACTTTATGACCCGCCCCACCTGCATGCACAACATTTTCTAATCAACTGACCCAAACCAGGGCAAACTAGGTCAACCTGCGCGTCACTAGGATAGAGAGTGTAAAAACCCCAGCAACCCCAGGTAGTGTGCCAGGTGTAAAAACCTGACACACCACCACCAACCATAACACTACATTGCTGTCTCTGCTGTGCTGAGAATGGTCATCTACTCAAATAATCTGATTTACAGATGTCCTGTGGTTAGAAACCTCTAACGTGTGTGCATTAGAGGGGCCTGAAAATATTATTCCGTGACAACAGATGCATAACAGTTTTCAAATGTACAATAATGTGCACCTATATGGTGGATATTTCTGATGAAATACAAAGAGAAAACACGAAGTGTGTGGAACTAATAAACTGGCTGCTCAGTGAAGGCAGCTGCTTAAACTTCTGGTGCTTTCAAGTGTTGTTCTCTGTGTGCACTTTCATATTACATTGATTCATACGTTATTGACTTGAGTTGTTTCCAGCTCTGTAGCTCCGAGGAGTTCTGGGAGCAGACAGTGAGGCTGCACTGCGACACTGTGACAGATGGGATGGAGGATTTGGCCAAGGAAGTGGGCTGGAGAAGTGTCTTCTTCACCAACAAACTACAGCTGCAGAAACAAATCAGCCGCCTCAAGCTAAAGAATGAAGCGGCCTCTGCTGGTGTGAGTCCGTCTTTTTCAGACCTGCGGAAGGACACTTTGCCCGGGCCCCCGGGACAGGATCACTGCGCCTAAGAGCGGACTGAAGTGAAGAATGAACCTCTCCATGCCTGGCCCATAAATGTGTTCTTTCATAGCTACGGTTCTAAGTTAGACAACAGTTACAGAGCCTTTGTAAAAAAAAATCAATTTAACTCAGTAAGAAATATAACTACCAAGCTAGATTGTGTTTATTTGTCCTAGCTGTGACTGTATCCTAGCACAAACACACACACACACACACACACATTAATAACACAGACTAAATTGAGACATTGTGACGAAAACCAATTCTCTTTGACCGATTGGTCTGAATTTACTTGCTTTAAGTATAAAGCTCACAACAGCGCCTCCGAAGGAACACATTAGTGGGCAGAACTTGGATCAGTCAGTTTACAGTTTACAGTATTGCTCTGATTTGATTCAAATGTGTTCATCATTTCTACATAAATAAAATATGTTGCATTCAATATATATACATATATATTTTATTTATTTGGAAATTTGGTACACATTTCAATCATATCATGTCAGTTCAGTACTTTTTCAGTGTGTGCTCATTGCCTAAAGTCTACACTGCTGTACATTTCATTCAGTTCTGTCTTCAGAACCACCAGTAATATGTTTTAGTGAAACACTAGACTTTGCATCACTCCTCACATTTTAAAGGCATTTTCCATGCTGACTTGGCTATATGTCACAACATTATCATTTTGCAACCCACATGTTTTTTTAAGACATTATTTTTCTAGTTTATTATAATTTAATATTGTTGCCATTTAGCAATCTTGACCTTTTAAAACTTAGATTTTCTGCTTGACATTAATAATTATTATAATAACTTTAATAAACTGCTCCTCAGTTTGACCTCCAGCTGGCCCACTGCTACTTCAGAAACACTATAATAATTATTTCCATTCATGGATAATTTCTTGTACGCATTTGACTTTTAGACAATAAAGGAGGCCTGAACTGTGCTATGAAGAGTGCAGACGTAAGTCCCGTTCCATCATTCCAGTGAATTATGCTGAATGGGGAACTGCTTAACAATGCAGAGTGAGCTTAATGCGTAGTGCTGGTTCTCAGGAGCAGTATATGGTTAGTAACAGATGCCATTATTCTAACATGTCAAATACTCAGAAACCCCACCAAGACCCTTTTTTGTGTGGCCTGATATAAGCTGCCTGTTTCCATCCCCCCACCATTTTTTCTTTGACTAGGGTGGGCTTTCAATACAATTAAGTCAGACCAGCAGTGTTCGCTCAGTCTGTACCGAGCTGACCTGGGCTCATTACCGCTGCATGGCTGCGTTAAATGACAGCAGCAGGAGCTGCCGATGTGCATTCAAAAGTGGACAAGTTCATTTAAAGCGCGCAGAAGAAGAAGAGCGCACAAGGCAAGAGTCAAGGTCTGGCATCAGTGCTGCCGGAGGGCGCAACCTGGAGAGATGTCTAATCTCAGCCGTGGAATGGATTTACCTTTTGACCGCTGGACAGGTGAGATAACTTTTTTGTTGTTCTTGTTTGCATGTATGTCACATTTCGCAGTGCTGCAAATGTACACTGTTATTCAACAGCCTGGTAGCCTAGCAGCATGTGCTCAGCTATAACAAAGAAAAAGACATATAAGGCTGATTTCCCAGACCCAGATTAAGCCTAGGATAAAATGAATAGTAGTTCTCCGTTAACACTTAAATTTGCCCTGGATTTGGCTTAATCTGTACCGCAGAAAGCAGTCCACCTGAGTCATTAGTCACAAGACATTTTTTGTGGAGGATTTCTTTGATTACATTTTTTTTACTGGTTTTACCCATTGATACTCATTCATTTTCCATAATTGAAGATTTAAATGACAGAAAAGCATGAAGTGTAACCTCCAGACACTAAAAAGTGTGTTTGGTGACTGACTTACCTGCAGTAAGTGCTGAGATGAATCAGGTGTGATTGAGGAAGAAAAATCAGTGCTGGACTATAGCTCTTTACTGTCCACATAGCACAGCCCTCTTGTTTTGTACAGAATCTGTCTGTATTTTGCTCTTGGTTTGGGTTTTATGTTTTTTGCTATTTTGTACATAACTCACACAGTGTAGATTTACAGTGATCAGTGACAAGTATTTGGACACTATTTTTTGTTATTTAATATACTCTGCACTTCATGTTTACACATATATTGTGTTTTGACTTATTAATATGAAGCAAATTGTATGCATTCATAAGCATACGCAAAGATATATGAAACTGAGGAAAAGAATTCAGACACAATATTACAATACACTTATACGTCAAGGTAAAAATTGAAAAGTGCTTGCCTGGTTTAGCCAGTCTCCTGACTTTAATCCCATTGAAAATGTATGGAATACTTTGAAATTGTGAGTCCAGCAGGTGAGCCCTCATAACCTTAGTGGAATTGGCTCCCAGCCATGGTCGTTTTCCATGCTCCCAACCCACTTGATCCAACCAGTTACAAGCCTTTCTCATCTGGAGTGACATGGATGTGTAAGAGCAGAGAAAACACTCACATGATCAAAGCGGCTAGGGGTGTTGGGGGTTGGATACCACTGCCATAGCCTCAAAACTGGCCAACAGTGGCTTAATAGCAAAGTACTGTTTTAATTCATGTGTAGTGTCTGAACACTTTAACCTTTTCATTTCATTTTTTAAACATACCTTTGTTTATGCTTAAGAATACATACAGAGATTGTGTGTAAATACATACAGTGGATGTATAACCAATAAGAAAAACATAGCTGAATACTTAATGGATATGTTTTATTCAGCAATTGTTCATTGTTATCAGAACAAGAAATGACATGATAATAGAAATTTGTTTGTTTCAGGCATTATGGAGATTTTTACTTCATCCTGGATATTAATTTCATTCAAATTTCATTCTTGATGTGAATTGTATTCATTTTGTATACTACTTTTATTAGAACATCATTCTGGATATTTTTAATTGGAAATTCATTCTGAAAATTCAATTTTATAAGAATCTCCTTTCTGATTGTAATATTAATTTAATAACAGCTTCATGTCAATTTTATTGGAATTTCATTCAGTACTTTATCGTGCTAGATATGACTTTGACATAACTGAGATTTTACTCAATACATTAATTTAATTGGAACGTCATTCTTGATATTCATTTTATGATGTTCTTTCATGATGTTCTACAGCTTCATGAGTCACTGTAGAATCACAGCTCTGTTTGCCATTCGGCCATAAATTCCTGCTAAAATGAAACATAACTAGGGTATTATGATATGTGCATTTATCTGCATTTGTTTCATTGGTTTCATGTCGTTGAAACTGTTGACTCTAAGTTTTGTAACAGTAGTGAACATATTTCTTTAGGCTCCATAAGTCCAGAGAACACACGGGTTCTGGATGCAGTGAAGGTCTGCGTCCACTCTGTGGCCTTTGCAGCCACTGGACTCTTCACGTATCTGATTACAGTGACCGTTTTCGGCTCTCCTGCACTCCGCCAGAACCCACGGTACATCCTGCTCTGCCAGCACTGTGCCTGCATCTCTGGTTTTAACGTGGCCGGCGCTGTCGTGCACTGCTTGCGTTTCTTCCGCTGGCCCACTGCACGCCTCACCTGTTGGATCCTCTTTGACCTGCAGGTAACCTTGTCAAGTCTAATTTATTTCCATAGGTCATTATCATACACAAAGGTCATTCAATGTGAATTACACATAGAACAAAAATAAAATAGAATAAAATAAAATAGAATAAGTAAAAGAATACAAACTAAATCAATAAAAGAAAGTTGAAAGTGCAGTAAAAGTACCAACATTTCAAAGAAGGTGGAGTTGGGGCAGATCTGATATTGACGGGCAGTTGGTTGGACAGCATAGTGAACACACGCCATTTCACCAGGTTTAGTTTCAGCTCTTTACACCACTAGCTGATCCGCTCCTGCAGATCTAAGAGACCCGCCAGCAGCAATCTTTTGATTGTTTAAAATTGTTAAACAGTGGAAAATTTGTGCCAATTTGTTGTGTCTTTGTTTACAATCGATAGGTGGTGATGGCCCGCGGCCTGACCTTGACCCTCACCCTGATGTGCATGTGCACCTGCCTGTCCATCTGCCTGCCGCTTCATTACCCAGCGCTGATCCACCGCTCCTTCTGCTGGATCATGTCCCTGCTCTGGCTGCTGACTGTGGTTAACCCAGTGGTCTTCACCATCCTGGCCTGCACTCACCACCCTTGGGACTTTGTGATTGGTCTGGACACGGAGTGCTCTACTGCTTTGGAGGGCAGAGCCTGCATCATTAGCGCTCTGGTGTTGCTGATTCTCTCCGCCCTGCTCAGTTTTGGCAGCTACTTGCTGATCTACCTCGAAGGCCATCAAGCAGGACATTTCTCCCAGTCCAACAACAAGGGCCGCCGGACCATCCTCATCCACAACCTGCAGATGAGCTTGCACATTTTACCTGCGATTATCATCGTCGCCCGCTTGCAGCAAACCCTAGCAGTTGCCACGGCCACCTTTCTGATTTTCAGCATAGCCCAGTCCCTCAGTCCTGTGGTTTATGGTCTCCGCTGCAAAGAGCTCCAAGATGAACTTCCCCGCTTTTTCCCGCAATGCCTCCTAGGCTGTGTGAGTGCGAGCCCCACCGCCAGCATGGACGGTGAAAACATTCGAACCATAAACAGCTCCGAAACAGCCTCTAGTACAGCTTCTGCCGCCAACTCAGGCAACAGTGCGTCGACCTGCCCCGCAGGCAGCATCGTGTCTTGCCTGGTTACTGAGAGTGACCTGGAGGAGAGGGACAAAGTTGAGTTTGATGGCTTCGAGATACATGTGACAGGAAGTGATCAGGAGGATGCAGTCTAACAAACCGGCTTGGAGACGTTTTGTTGTCATTTTGAATAGGTCTTCAATCAGGTGAAATAATTTGCTTTACTCCACCAAGAAGAGAGGTCTTGAGGTTTGTTTTAAAGGTGTTGGAGTGGTTAGCTAAAATCTCATCTTTGTGTCTGAGAAGGTTTGTGGTTGATCCCAAATGGCTCTTGCACTCACCAGTTGAGAGCAGACCTTTTTTAGCAAGAGGAGAAACTGAAACTTGGAGGATCAGTTTGCACTGCAACAGCACCAGTGGAGAAGCATTATGGTTTCAAATGGGCCTTGCTCTTATTCAGGTGAGTGAAGGCCTTTACTCCAGCACAAAGCTAAACTGGAAACCTGGAGTGATTGTTGTTATAAGGACGCAGTTTATTGTCTGAGACGTTTTTATAGTCATCTTTGCACATAATAGCTAAGAGAAGAGGGGATTAGAGATTTGTATTAGAATTAAATCTGTTGGGGTGCAGATGTTCAGTTTACATTCCCCAAAGAAACGTCTCAAAATAGCTGTTACTTGCTTGCCCTTCTGTTTTTATAACCTTTAATCTGCTCTGATCGCACATGCAGGGATATCATATCACAGGTGTGTATGTTTACACAGCAACTAATGTCAGAACCCCAGAGAGGTATTACAAGCTGGGTGAATAGACTGAGGTAGTGCAACAAAGCCAGACATGACTCATCGCCAAAAAAGAATTTCTCAAGACAATGGGGGCCAAACAGAAATGCAGCTATTTGTTGTAGCTTTCAGAATTGCTGCTGCCTATCGTGACTTTGATATATTTACATTGGTACATTGTTTGCTAGCTTGAATAACAATCAGTCAATAGTATTTTCAAATGTATTTGTATTTTCAAATGGATATATTTCTGGATCAGTTTAAGATCAGCTTGTGAAGTATTGTGTTTTTAAATATAATTCAACAATTTTATTTGAAGCATTTATAAGCCAAAAAACAAGATATAATTGCATGTTTGCTTATGGGTATACCACTTTGTTTCTTGCAAGTGTGTTTTTGTTGTAGCACAGTTTTTATGTCAGAAACAACGCTTGCCTCTGGTTGGTTGATTTTCAAGTCAGCTGATGGTGCTTTCTTACAAAAGTAGGCAGCTCTTGGCCACACTGAGTGACATTACCCACCAGAATCGTGCTCATGAGGGTACTCCCAATCAGCATTTCACATGCTGTTAATTTGGAAAAACTCAGCTAGCAAACATTTTCAGTGCCTACTGCAGATTTTCTCTGTAAACAATTACAGTTCTAAATGAATAAAAAGCCATTTAGTGCAATTAGCACAGGAATGCACAGCTGCTGTTATAAATACTTGGAGATATATATAGTGAAGTACATAGTCATGTGCACTGTTTACACATTATTTTATTTCAATATGTGCTTGCATGCATACTGTAAGAAGTGGAACAAGATATAAGTGTTTTTAAGTTTGAATTGATGTTAAATATCGCTTTTGTTCATTTGTCTGTTTCAATCAAAGGATTTGTTTAAGTGTCACAAAATAAATTCAGTTGTTTGTTACCACATAAAGCTGTTCTTTATTCAAAAAAGTGATTTTACTAACGTTTATTTTTAGTTTTTTTTTTTCAAAGACATTTTTATGATTCTTGTGTACATGTCATTACCAAAGGTGCCAGTAAATGTATAGGTTTTCAGTTAGGGCGTTCGCACTGTGATCAGGAAGTCATCAGTTCGATTCCCAAGACTGCTAAACACCTCTGAGGTACCCTTGAGGAAGGTGCCGTCCTCACACACTGCTCCACGGGCGCTGTGCTCCTGGCTGCTTCATTTGGTGAATGGGTTAAATGCAGAGGAAGAATTTCATACTGTTCACACTGTGTGCTGTGGTGTGTTCATGTATGACAGAATGGTCACTTTCACTACTTACAGACTGTAGTCCATCTAGAGTTGTCCATCTAATTAATGAGCCCCCTCAGTCCATTCATCAGTAGAGAAAGGAACCACTGCTTATCAGATATTATTGGGTATTTCTTAGCAAAGCAGTAACACTGATATCGTAGTAGCATGGTGATATGTTGCACTGGTATGAGTGTATCAAGCACAACAGCATTGGAGAGGTTTTCACTTTAATGACCACTTAATGAAAAAAATAAGTTATTGTATTTCCACTTTGCTGGTGGGTTTTAATGGAATTCCCAATTTCTGGCTGTTTTATCATGTATACTTACCATATAGCCACATGTTTTAGATTTACAATGACCACGTGCAGCCCATTTGTTACTGCTCGTTTTAAATTATTCTGTAGTTCATTATCAGTGATCGTTTTTTTACCACACGATTGGTTCTGGCTGGATATTTTTGAGTGGCACATCACTCCCAATCCAGCAGTGACCTTAACATTTGTAAGACATCCACCAGGCAAATCTGTGCCTGATACACACATAGCAGCAACACACACACTACCATGCTACCTCCAGTATCACAGTTGTACTGAGAGTGGTTCACCAATAATATCTCATCAGTGGTGGTTTCTTTCCATTAATGGATGATGTCGAGGCTTGTAAATTATACAGCAACAGATGGACAACTGTCCTTTATGTGAACACTTACACAGTGTGGATGCACCATAAAATGGCAAATGAGTGTAAATGCAAGGTAGATATTCTCAGTACAATAAAATTTACTCCTGTTGGCCTCCTGGTAAACCACACTGACCTGCATTTTAAAGCCAAATAAATTAAGTTTATTATTATTACATTATAAAGTCATCATCCAACATATAGTTGGACAACTCCTGTCTGCACGTATAGAATCTAGCATCTGCAGGCTCTGATCTAGAATGACCATCATGAGCAGTGACAGATCCAAGATCATTTTTATACTTTGTTAGGCCATGTATACTACATGCTTCTGTGGACATTTGAAAGAAAACAGCCCCAAAATATTAATCATCCTCCAGCATATTTAACATTTGTGGTGGAAAGAAAAAGAGTTTTAAAACCTTGTATCTCCCTTTTGTCATTTAAATTTAAATACAGTTGTTTTTCATTGTTGTTTTTGTAATTGTTTTAGTCCGCTGCCAACAGACAAAATTTGGTCTTCAAATATTTGATGTCAATAAATCTTGTTACGTGTATTTTTATTAGGAGATAGTTAGGGTATTGATTTGACAGTGGCAATGTTTTAGGATCCTTTTTTCCCCTCCAATATCCAGTTCTTGTACTTTCTGCTGATATCCCTGAATTACCAGATCGGTCTGTAGTAATTATTATTAATGTTATCTTTCTTGCATCAAGATTTGACATTTCGTAGCATGTGGTTTGACATTTGCTGCCACGGTGGGAGGGCAAACACACACCAAAAATTAAACCGAGATCCACATCACATCTGTCACACTGTTTGTGAATACATGGATTAGAGGTGATTTAAAAGTGACCTGATCTTAACACCTAGTGGGTGTCTTATATTTTATCAGCTGAGGTGACATTATTATATGCGCTTCAGTCCAGCTGAGATAACTGGAGTGAAATATTTCCTTCTCCAGTATTTCTCTCTCCAGTATATGTTTTTAATCTATTTTTAACACATTCTTTTATGTATTTTCACTGTAACACCTGACAGTAAGAAATGCAGCCGTAAAAACGATAACATGACTAAAGGTCCATCATATGTAGAATAAAAAATGGAAACATGAAAATATTCTTAAATTGTTCTTATTATTATGGTATAACATTTCTTTTGGTATGTAGCTTGTCTATAACATAAGAAATGAATTACATATTTAAAAAGGTTTAAAACAGGTAATGTAACTGTAACAGTCTCCAGCACTTTACATGATTTCGGATTAGGCCAGATTTATCAATAATGTAATAATGTAATCAACGTGATCATCTGTAATGTAATTTCACTGTAACATATGGTCTTCCACTGACTAAAGCAAAGAGAAAATATTCTGTAACGTCATCTGCAGTCTTCATATATTCTCCATTATACCTGCCCTGAAGTCAGTGAGTCAGTCAGTCAAGTTTATTTAAATAGCACATTTTCATATACAAAGGTCATTCAATGTGCTTGACAGGAATATAATAAAACTAAAACAGAATAAAAGAAAATAAAAAGAACAGTAGAAATAAAAGAATACATAAAAATCAAGCATCCAAAAGAAGACTGAAAGTGCAGTGAAAGTGCGATATTTAAAGGCGGCGTAGGAGAATAGTGCAGTTGGTTGAACAGGATAGTGGATAATGTCATGTTTCGGCCTGTCTTCAGGTACTGAAGGGTGGCACAGACACAGACTTTCTTAACCTTTTAACTTGTTTATTCAAAAAACAAAAAGGCACGAGGGCCTAAGCACAAACAAAACCTGAGACAGGACAAGTGACCACGAAACAAAGTATTAAGTCAGTAGACCGACAACCAAGTGCTCATACAAAAACATAAATACACACAAGCCAATAGAAACAAAAACTCACTTGAACACAAACACTGGTCTTCAAACTAAAATGCAGTGTACACAAAACTTCAACTTAAAAGTCTACTTCTATAACTCTAGCAGCTGTTGACCAGGGATGTTACAGATAAACACCGTTTCCCCAGGTTTAGTTTCAGATCTTTTCACCACTAGCTGATCAGCTCTTGCAGATCCAAGAGACCTACCAGGATTTTATACGTCAAACATAAGAAATGCATTTAGGGCCCAAACCATCAAGTGATGTGTACACAGTGAGTGACGCTTTGTAATCAGTTCTATACCAAACGGAGCCAGTGTAAGGATCTGATGATTGGAGTGATGTGTTCTATTTTCTTGGTTACAACTCTGACAGTAGCATTTTGAATAAGCCGGAGCCGCATAAAGGTCAAAGCAAACCAAATCACACAAACACCAACATACACCAAACACTAAAAAACATCAAAAAACAAGCCGCATAGAAGACGGTGGACCGACCCAGGGTCACGACCCAGGGAAAACTTAAATAATGACAAGAAACAGACATGAATCAATAATAACACACAATCACTTAACTTAAACCCCAGGCAGCTGTACTTAAAAAACATGAAACCAGACACCGTGTACACACAGTCCCACATATAACAGACAAAGGTGGCGTCTAGCGGCCGCTGACTGGGGACGTCACCAAAGGAGCCATTTATGATTAAAGCAATGAAGGGAACAGAAAATGGCAAAAAAAGTGAAAGTGACCATTCTGTCATCCGTGAACACACCACAGCACAAAATTCAACCTCTGTATTTAACCCATTCATCAAGTGAAGCAGGGGGCAGCCAGGAACACAGCACCTAGGGAGCAGTTTGTGGGGACAGTACCTTGCTCAGGGTACCTCAGAGGTACCTAGTGGTCTTGGGAATCGAACCCACAATTTCCTGATCGCAGGGCGAACGCCCTAACCACTAGGCCACCAATATGGATCAGTTGGTGATGCTTCCAGTTTTCCTCTGAAAAAAGGACTTCCAGTTCTGATCTAGTATGACCATTATAGTAACACAGGTCCAAGTACACAGATCCAAGATCAGTCCTCCTAACAGCTGGTTTGTGAATTCCATTGTAATGATGAAATTTTTATACCTTGTTAGACCGTGTATCCTACAAGAAGTAAAAACAACCCAAAACATTGCCCATCCTCCACCATGTTTAACATGTGTGGTGGACAGAAAGGACTTTCAAAACCTTGTATCTTCCTTTTGTTCTTGTTAGTTTTTTCAATTTTATTAGTGTCACGAATTCCCCTTTCTCCCAAATGAGGGCAGGCGTGTAGGCAGACAGTCATTTTCTTTTATTTTCAAAACCAAAAACAAAGCAGGCACGCAGGCCAGAGACCAATACAAAACAAGGGAGCCAGGAGAAACACAGAGATCCAGAATGAGGTGGACCAACAAACTCAACATGAACAGAAACCCTTTAAATACATAAAACCCACATCCCAACAACCAATGAACAAACACAAACACTTGACTCAAATGAACACCAGCTGTGACTACTCCTAAACATGAAAACCATCCCCACAAAATAAAAGATCCCCAAAACAAACTCAAAATCTAGAGGCCTCTAGCGGCCACTGACAGGACAATTATTTTGTTTATTAAATTTTTTAAATCAGCTGCCATGGTCTTAAAAGTCTTAAAAGATTTGTTAAAACTATTTTCCCCCTCCAATTTCCAGTTCTGCATTTTCTGCTGACGTTCCTTAATCAGCAGATCAGTCTCATCTAATTATTATAAGTGTTATCTTCCATGTGTCAATATTTGACAGGAGAAGAACCAGAGAACAGCCAGAGAATTAGGAGCTGGTGGGTGAGGCATGAGGGGGAGAAAGAGGGAAAGAACTGGTGAATTCTATTAACCTTCTTCTCAGAGACAGTGACAAAGCCTTAGGCAGGAGATGTGGATTGTGGTAGTGGATTGAGGCTCAGGAAACAACAGGAAATGGTGAAAGGTCCTTCCATTTTCCTCGTAAAAAGAAAAAAATTGCTGCAATTGCTTCAACTGAGACCTTGAAAAGAGAGATTGGTATGAACATCTGAATTCTTCCACCTTCTCTCTGGCATTCTTTATGTCCTCTGGTTGCTCTAGAGGATATTTGTCTAGAAGTGACAATTTAGTAAAGTTTAATTAAAGAAGAAAGGGCAAAAAGGACAGTATCTGTACCTGTTTCCAGGAAAAGTGAAGAAAATAAGTGTGTAAAGGTAGCTAAGATGTTGAAACAAACGAGACGTGAAGAATATTTGGAGTCCATCACTGGGGAAGAGACTCAGAACAACATCGAGCTCACATTTAGTGTGGAAAGAAACAGCAAGAGCATTGATGATGATGGTCAATGGTAGTAGATGACTGGTATTGAGATACCAGAGATTCCTGGTATTACTGATAGATTCTTTGAGTTTGTGGAAATGTACAGACACATGCTGGGAGTGAAATAATGCAGTAATGAAAGATAAGAGTACAAATGTACAAAAGAATACCTAACAAAGGTCATGTAGTTTGGTCTCTAGGGGATGTCATGTGACATGACAACAAGACATTACCACCTTGCTGCTGCAGGTGTGCAAACTAATGCACCTTCTGAATTTATTAAATTTATCTATTGAATTTATTGAATTTATGTGTTGAACCCACAAGTCCTTCCCTGCAATTCACGCCTTAGATAATGATTATGTTTTGTGCACATGCACATGTTGTCATTTATTGACTTTTAGCCTCATTCTTCATATTCATGTCACACGCCGAGAGGGAAACAATGTAATAAACTGCATATCCGCATAGGTAAAACAGTATATCAGATGAAAAATTTAGCAAAAAGGTTCTTAATTTATTTATTTATAGATCTGTACAGTTCTGTGGAGCCTGCGGTGACCCGGACCACCTAAAATCTTCACATTCATAACCCCTCATTTAAATACTGACAGTTGTTCACTCATGACTCACAGGGAGATCTCATTTCTTCACAACATGCCCCACTAGGTGGCCTCCGCCAATACTACATACACAGCCCTGACATCTCTTTCAATATGCATCCATGGTAACTGTTTTCACAACAGCTCCTTCAGCCTTCAACATGATACATTCATCCCTTATCATTCTAAAATCGTACATTTGTAGTTTCATATAAAAATGTAGATTAACGCTGGATTCATTTCTTTATGCAGGAATTAATCTTCTTTGCACTGCTTTCAGTAGGATTCTATTTGAGTCACTGAATAAATATGGAACAAAAAGTTCCCTGAAAATGTGATGAAGTGAATTTAATTCATTCATTAATTTGTTTTCACCCTGAATAAAATATACACCGACAAGACAGTTTATTGGAAAAAACTGCCTTGTATCTGTGTGTGTGTGTGTGTGTGTGTGTGTGTATGTGTGTGTACTGTATGTGTTAACGAATTTTTAGGCTATGTGTTTCTTAAGATATTGAAATATATCAGAACCACTTATCACTGAAATTTCACAAAATTTGGAACATGTCCAAAGAATGTGGTAGCGAAAAATATATATTTTTAAGAATAAAATGTACTTTCAGCATATTATTACCACAAAGATGACATAAAATGTATTCACTGAAACACAAAGGACCAGTTTACATCCTTAAAATCTTACTTAACTGTAGCGGTTACTAGGTGGTACACAACTCGGTAAAATCCCACCTGCCAGTACAGCCACTCATAACTCACTCATGAGTTTTCCTGTTTGGGAAGCAAGTGTAAGTTTGTAAGTAATATCTGATTTGACATATTCAGACAGGACTCACTGCTTTGTCGGGTTCTTTTTTCACTGAACTCCGACCAGCAGCCGTGCACCATCTGCCCGAGGTCTCAGGTTACTCTGTCGTCTTTAACTGTGTTTATTAGGATAACAGTCGGTCAGTATTAATTAAATAAGGAAAACAAAGGAAACTGTATTTTATTTCGTAAGCAAACCAAAGATGATTAACATGTGATCCTGGACCATGGGGAATTTAATCAGAAGTAGAATTGTTTTTTTATTAGGTTCAGCTACTCATACGAGGAATTTTCTATGTGGTGCTGCTACACCATACGAAAACCAAATACAAATATACAGAACGCTGAAGGACAATGAATACAACATTCATTGTAATAATAGACAAACATAATACTATACATAGAAAACATGAATATTGGATTATAAAATGTAGGATGTGCAAAAAGTAGCAGAATGTAATATAAAAAGTAAAAAACATTAAATGAGATCAGGCCCTGCTTCACGCCTGGAGACCCCAATATAGGTACCCACAACCCTAGTAAGGATTAAGCAGTTACAGAAAATGAATGAATGACTGAATGATGGGATCAAAATGTATGATGTGCAAAGGGAAGCAGAATATAATATTTAAAAAAAAGTATATTAAAAGAGATGTGCTAAATGATGGGATCAGGATGTGCATAGTGAAGGTGGCGGATGACTAAGGCTTTTACGTAATACAGAAGAAATGTGTGCGTACACGCGTGAGTCAGTTGTGGCGTTTGGGGGCAGTGTCAGTGCCAGTGGGAGTCAGGAGGCTTAATGAAGAGGTCTATTACAGGAGGAGCTGTTTTTGAGGTGTGAGGTTCTGGTCTTGAGAGACGCCTGTGTTACCCAGGAGGGCAGAATAATGAACACTCCGTGTCCAAGATGTGAAAATCTGTCAAAATCTTTCCTGCTTATAATCATCTGCCTATTTCACTTATAGTATGGTTTCATCATTCATATCCAAAATCTTGTGGAAAACCTTCCAGGAAGAGTGGAAGCTTTTATAGCTGCAAAGTGGGACCACCTCCGTGTTAAAGTCAATTCAGTGGTCTGTGTGTTTGTATTTGTATGGTGAGGCAACACGCCAAGGAAAATTCCTCATATTGGTGACAGTACTTTGCATTAAACAAAACTCTGATAAAAATTCTGATAAAATTCAATTCTTCGGTCCAAGGCCCTCATCCTTCCTTGTGAAACAAATGACCATTTCTGTTGTTTTCTGTGCAAATTCTGGAGAGATGGCAAGTCTTCTGCAGGGCGGATGATAAGCCGTGACCTGCACTTTTCCTCATCAGTGGCAGCACAGTGTCAGCCGGTGATGGAGCAGCTGATGACTGATTTGATGATGGCAGTGCAGAAGTGCAACATCATTGTCCTTGGCAGGCTGACCTTCTTCAGCTGCTGTAGGAAATACATCCACTGTTGGACTGCTCAGCTCCCCCTTGATGGCCTTAATGTCTTAATGTCTCTCTCTATATATATTTTTGTATATGAATTTTATGTGAAAATCAAGATTTTTTAAGTTTGTGGTCTGAAGCTGGATATGTTCCAACAAAGAACTGTGTCAAACTGTGTATATCTGTGCTCTCTACATAACACCCTACATTTGTATGTACCAAAAAATGTTATTATTACTGGGCCTTTAAGACTGTAAGATGACATGTAAATGAGCTCTGTTCTGGTTGGCTGGTCTGTATTGTGCCTGACTTAAGGAGTAGTTTTGGTTGAAACATTCCATAAAATGTCAATGTAAACTGGTGGGGCTGAATAGCTACATGCTTAATGGGAGGGCCTAACCTGCTATGATCTTAAATAGAGGGGTGCTAAACTCTCCTTGGATTTGATGGGTGGGGCCAAACTACTGTAGCCTGGTTTGGAACTGCTAAACTGAGGCAGAGACATACATATGGACAAAACAGACTTTAATGACATTGCATTCAAGTCCATAGACTCTAATATGGAGTTGATCCCCCTTTGCAGATATAACAGCTTCCACTCTTCTTGGAGGGCTTTCCACAAGATTTTGGAGTTTCTGTGGGAATTTGTGTCCATTCATTCTGTAGAGCATTT
>JBBPCX010128281.1:0-19121 GCA_037974365.1 Hydrocynus forskahlii | reverse complement strand
ATATAAAATGTAGTGCTTTACCTACAGGTGGATTTTGCACCATTATCCTACAGTTGTGTTTAATTCTCTGCAGGTTTGAGCTCCTTTTTGCTGAGCTGGAGATGAACAGAGAGGAGTTGGGCATCGCAAGCTATGGTGCATCTGTTACCACCATGGAGGAAGTTTTCCTCAGGTTCGTAGATGAGCCCAAATGAATAATAATGTCCATAAATAGGCAGATACTTACACATCAGATACTTATGAGATTTTGGTTCTTGTTGTGCCAGTGAAGATTTACTGGTGTTTGTAAATTGTGTGTGTGTAAAATCTGGCTGCATGGTTGCTTTAGCAGGCGTGGTAGTAATGTTAGTGCCCTCGGTACCACCTACACTTACACAACAGCCTTTTTCCTGGAATCTCACGAATCATAAAGTACATCCTGTAGAGATGAAAGGGCACTATACAGTCAGTCTGAATCCTACGGGGCCAAAAAGGCCCAATTTTAATTTTCTTTTGTGTTGCTCCTTCCTCCAAAACATTATAATTGTTTAATTTTCAGTCTGAATGTAAGGTGACTAAGCAGCCTATGAAGGAACTATGACTAAGGCTGTTTTTTCAGCATGCTCTCCAGACTCACAGTAGACAGATATAGGCCCAAATAGTGCCTGAAGACACTCTATCTCATAGGGATGGGACATGATTTTAAATATTCAGATAGTTAGAAAGTTGAAAGTAAAAAATTGAAACGTTTAGACTGTTGCCTATCTTTGAAGACTGAGCAAATAGTTCCTAGTGAATTTCAAATTTTATTTTTGCTCGAAATGCCCTTGTCTGCTTTCATTTGAACTACTTCCATCTAGGCAGCGTTTTATATAACCTCCTCTCCTGCAGGCCCTTAAGTACTGGTTTATGCAGTGACCTGTAATCTGAGCTGAGGGAAGAATAGAGTAGGACTACGTTTCCAGAACAGACTTGTACAGCCTCTAGTATTAGTAAACTGAGCTTCCTATATTTAGGCTGATTAGGGAGTGAGGCCATGGCTGTTATGTGACATTAGTAAGGTTTTGTGAAACATGTTTGTTTGGCATCTTGCTTATTAACATCTGTGTGTGTGTGTGTGTGTGTGTTTGTGTGTGTGTGTGTTCGTGTTCCTGGTCAGGGTGGGGAAGCTGGTGGACTCCAGTCTAGACATTCAGGCTATCCAACTTCCTGCCCTGCAGTACCAGCATGAGCGCAGGTCACACGACTGGACAGTGGATGATACTAGCAGCACTAGTGGCCTTACTGATGTGACTGACTTTACTGACAGTGGCACTCTAATCTCAGAGGACTGCTCCAACATCAAACTCAACACAGGGGTTCGTCACTGCAACACAGTCCAGCAGAAGTACCGAGAATCATTACAAATTAGGATATAGGTTACCGATGGTGTCTAGCTGGCAGTCATTATGACATGAATATCACATAGCAAATTTATGATCACCTTACAGTTACCATTTTCTGACATTTTCACCACATTCTTCCTTTCTTTCTCTTTAGGCTAAGCTGTACATGCAGCAGTTCTATGCCATGTTCCTGAAAAGAGCGCTCTACAGCTGTCGGAACTGGAAGGTGATGGTTGCACAGTTTCTAGTGCCACTCATCTTCACTGTAGTGGCCCTGGTGGTGGCTCGTTCCTTGCCTGGACATCAAAGCGCGCCTCAGCTTCGTCTGGCCCTCAGCCGCTACGGCCCCACCACCGTGCCTGTAGCCCTGGACACCAACGCAGGACCGCTGGCAGCAGCCCTCGCTGAAGCTTACACCACGCAGCTCTCTGCCCAGAGCGGCATACCCACAGCCAACCTAACTGGTAATATGAAAACATTCTATTACTTGTAGTGATACCTATAACAGGGGGCTAGTTAACCATAAAGGAATACTCTTTAACACAGTGTGCTCGTATTAACAGATTTCTCAGAGTACGTGCTGTACAATGCAGAGAGGGAGGGAGGAGCCTTCAATGAGCACTGCGTAGTGGGAGCAGCTTTCAGAGGTCGAACCAGTAGGTTTGCTGAAATCACAGGCTACTTCAACAATCAGGGCTACCACACCCCAGCCACTGCCCTCATGCTGGTAGACAATGCACTCTACAGACTGCTGGCTGGCCCCAACGCATCCATCCAGACGGGAAATGACCCCATGCCCCGCAACGTGTCCGAGGCAGCCCAGAGTCAGCTGTCAGAGTGAGTCTCTTTTGCAGATTAGTAGATACAATGCCATAGTTTAGTATTTCAAATAGTTAAGGGAAGCAAGTAGACAGCTTTTAGACATCTTATCCGTGAAGAAAGGAGATGCTCTAACTTTTATTTGCGTTTTTATGTGAACATTTTGCCTGTAAAATTGCACTTTGACACTGAACATTTAGGGAGGAGTGCTGCTTAAAAAATCAGTACTAGACCTGGGTTGGTAAAAATGGTATGAAAGTAGAGCAAGCGGCACAGCCTTTAGGAATACATGTGGCTTGTAATCATTTCTCCACTGAGTGCAAAACAACCCAGTTTGCCCTGCTTATTTGTTTTTCTTTTTGTGTTCTTTTGTCCCTTTGCTCTTTATAGGAGTCAGACTGGTTTTGCTATAGCAATTAACTTGATGTATGGTATGGCATCTCTGGCCAGTACTTTTGCTCTGCTCCTGGTGAGTGAGCGCTCTGTGAAGTCCAAGCATGTGCAACAAGTTAGCGGTGTCTACCTCTCCAACTTCTGGTTTTCAGCCTTGCTCTGGGACCTGATCAACTTCCTGCTGCCTTGTCTCTTCATGCTGGTCAGTGTGAACTTGACTTCTAATGTGTTCTGAATATGTTCCCCTCACTGTTTAAAGAATATGGAGTCAGGAGAGGAGAGTCCGTGTCGTGTCTGTTGTCATGCGCTGTTGATATTAGATGTGAAAAATTCCTCACCTGGATTCAGGGGACTGGGGAGGGGGGGTTGTGAAATGCTGTTGAATCTTCAGAGTATCTCTAATGTAGTTCTAGTGTATTGGATATTCTTCTCACTGCTACTGGACAAGTTTAAACCTAGGTGGGCTGGGATATTAATCCTCCTCCACCTCCTTCAAATAAAAATTAGCATTAGGCTTTGACCTATTACTGGATGAAGCGTAGCCCTTCACAGGATTCAGCCGTTCCTTACGCTGGTTATTTATTGTACGGTGTCATTTTCTCACCCAGGTGGTGTTCCGGGCATTTGCCGTGAAGGCCTTTGTAGACGAGAACCACTTGGTGGACGTCCTGCTTCTGCTGCTGCTGTACGGCTGGGCCGTGATTCCCCTCATGTACATTCTCAGCTTCCTGTTCTCTAGCGCTGCCACTGCCTACACACGTCTCACCATCTTCAACATCATCAGCGGCACGGCCTGCTTCCTCGCTGTCACCATAATGACCATCCCTGGTGAGAGGCCAGATATCCGCTCGCACACGTACAGGGGACACAGGAGACTAAAGGATAGGATCTTCCAAACAGCTGGTTGCCAAGAAGTCATAAATGGGTCGATTGGCATTTTGCAGATGAGGTTTTGCTCACTGGTCTCCTCTGGCTTTCTGAAAACCATTAGCATTTAGTGGCTGTTTAGCATTTTGGGTGGTATATTCTTTAATTGCTCAGACCTTTGTAAATGATTTAATTGTAATGGCATATGCTGATGTGCATAATCTACTGATATGCATTCTGCCCTGTAAAATGATTGTACTCTGTGTTTCTTTTACTTCTGCTTGATTCAGAGCTTCAGCTTCAACATCTCTCACACCTGCTGGATAAAGTTTTCCTGCTGTTCCCCAACTACTGCCTAGGCATGTCCTTCAGTCAGTTCTACCAGAACTATGAGACCATACGCTTCTGTACTTCAAGCCGCTTTACTAAAGAAATCTGCCAACTTTTCAGTAAGTATAACTCTATACAGCTCCAAAGCCTTGGTTCCCAACTCTGATCCTAAAATATTCTTGCCCTGTACATTTTATTTCCATAACCCACCTTCGTAGACTTCACTTTAGTGCTAAACAGGCACTTTTGGTTTTCTACAGACATCACCTACCAGCTGAACTACTTCTCCATGGATGAGCCAGGTGTAGGTCGGTTCCTAGTGGCCATGTCCCTGCAGGGTGTGGTTTTCCTTATCCTTCTTTTTGCCATTGAGCTCCAATGTGTACGGACACTGCTCAACCTCTGCAGAAGACGCAGGAAGGTGAGAGTGTAGAGAGAAGCAATGATGCTTACTGCCATGTTTTGAAATATTTGTGATATGGTTTATGGAACGGAATTGAATGAAAAACTGAAGTGTGTGTGTGTGTGTGTGTGTGTTGTGTGTGTGTGTGTGTGTGTTTGTGTGTGTGTATCAGGACCTACTGACTGGTGAGGAAGCTCTTCAGCCTGAAGACCGGGACGTGGCTGAGGAGAGAAAGCGGGTTTTGGAGTGCCAGCCTGTGGTGGAGTCCATGGTGGGAAGCCCCCTCATTCTTCAGGAACTTACCAAGGTGACTGCTGAAGTTCTTTTGTGTCCGCCAGTGAGAAATAGCTGCTAATGCTAAAACAGTTATTTAAAAAGTAGTAAAGTGTTAGTATATTCATACAGTCTTGCTCTTCAGTTGTAAATTCAGCTCTCTACATTTTTTCAGCAGTTAATTGTCTATATTTTCATTTTAGAGTAAGGTGTATTGTGTTATGAGCAGGTATACCCGGGGAGTCAGTCTCTGCGGGCGGTGGATCGCTTGTGTCTGGCTGTGGGGAAGAGTGAATGCTTTGGCCTGCTTGGTTTTAATGGCGCAGGGAAGACTACCACCTTTAAAATGCTTACTGGGGATGAGACTGTGACTGAGGGGGATGCCTTCATTGATGGCTACAGCATCCTCCGAGATGTGAAGAAGGTAATATTTTGCAGAAACACTATATAGTTACTACAATAACCAAAAGCTTTTTTAAAATATGCACATCATTTTAGGTTAAATGTATTTTTAGAACTATGTAAAAAAAAAAAAAACCCTAATAAAAACTTAAATGTGTACTTGACATTTGACAAAAGAAATAGGCGTTTCCACCATTTCATTTTTATTCACATTTTATCCATAATCAAATGTTTTTTATTATGATCTGCTTTGTCCATCAATAGCATATTATGATAAATTACTCCTTCATCATAGTTTTTTTAAAAAGCACTCAATTATAATGCTAGTATTGTAACCAAGCGTGTCTTGCAGGTGCAGCAGCGGATCGGATACTGCCCACAGTTTGATGCAGTTTTGGATCACATGACTGGGCGGGAGACGTTGAGCATGTATGCCAGGCTCAGGGGAATCCCAGAGAAGTTTGTGTCCGCCTGCGTGGAGAATGTGTTACGCTCACTTCTTCTGGAGCCTCATGCGGACAAACTGGTCCGCAGTTACAGGTACTGCGGAGTTGGAGCAGGTGGGGGGTGGTTGGAGGTTTTTGATGCCGGGTCGGGGTTGGGCGGGGGTGTTGGTGCGGTTCGGTCTAGGGGTTGGGTTAGGGCGGGTCGGGGGGATGTGCACACTGGTGGATCATGTTGGTATTATATGTTTTTTTTTTTTCTATTTGCGTGCTTTCTGTCGCACAGTGGGGGTAACAAGAGGAAGCTGAGTGCGGGAATGGCTCTGATTGGTGGGCCGCCTGTCATCTTCTTGGATGAGCCGTCCACCGGCATGGACCCTGTGGCGAGGCGTTTGCTGTGGGATGCGGTCACGCGCACCAGGGAATCTGGAAAAGCGATCATTATCACATCACACAGGTGAGTCACACTCATATAATCTGAAATACTGAGAACTTTTCTGTCCCAGAAAGTCTGAAGAAAAGTTTAGGGTGGTGAGGAATAGTTTGCATGAGCTGCTTTGCATATCTTACTAGGCTATTAACAATGTTGGGATGTTTGGATGAAGTATTGCTTTTGTATTTAGGCGTATTTCAGAACAAGCTGATATTTACTGTAGCGTCCTGGCCTCCTACTCTTTGTCTGTCTGTAGCATGGAGGAGTGCGAAGCTTTGTGCACCAGGCTGGCTGTGATGGTGAATGGCCAGTTCAAGTGTCTGGGCAGCCCACAGCATCTGAAGAGCAAATTTGGCAGTGGCTACACACTATTGGCCAAAGTCCACACAGAGACTGATTTAGAGGAGATGGACCTCCAGCTCTTTAAAGACTTCATTGAAAGCACTTTCCCTGGTTTGTATCTAAAGACACAAATCCTTCATAGGCACTATGTGTTCAGACTGACATGGTTCACAATATGTCTCGTACACATTTCATCTTCACAGGAAGTTTACTGAAGGATGAACACCAGGGAATGGTACACTACCACTTGACTGACAAAACACTGACCTGGGCTCAGGTATGGTCCCCAGTCACTTTATCATCACAGTTTGCATGCAAATATGAGGAAAAATGCTGATGGTAGTTTTTTGTATGTGTCCTCCTGTGGTTATAGATTGAACCACACATCTATAAAGGTATCATACTAATAATGCCATATCTTTGCTCCACAAGGTGTTTGGAACCCTAGAGGCAGCTAAAGAGAAGTACAGCATTGAAGACTACTGTGTGAGTCAGATCTCACTGGAGCAGGTGTTTCTGAGTTTCGCCCAATTCCAGCACTGCTCAGAAGGTCATAAAAAATGAGAAAGTGTGGGAAGGAGGTGCGAACTATTTAGATTTCTTCACTTTCGCCTTTATGAGGTGCAACCTGGGCTGAGAGATTCTCCTCCACATGCTCAGGTCTCCGACAGTCACCTCCTCTCCTCCACACACAAACACAGTCAGTGGCCACTGTGGAGGTCTGAACTAAGCATGTGTTTGTGTGAAATTATCTGTGTCGATCATTGCAAGCAGTGTGTTTGGGTGGAAAGGTATGTAACCCCCCACCAAGTTAAACAGTAAGGTCTGGATGTGTCACACCTAATGTGTCTTTTAGTTTTGAGTTTTTAGGACCATAACACTGGTTGTGGTTGGAAGGTCCTTGTTTTCTGCAGTACAGTTGGACTGGATTGCTCGTTGGTTTGCACTTGTATGAAGACACTTGAGTTATTTGTGATTTTTGTTTTTGTTTGTTTGTTTGTCCTCCCTTTGTCTCTTGCTGTGATCTTAAATCTGAAAGTATGTGTCCGGATAAAAAGGTCATAAAATTAACAAAAAATCAAAAACTATTCATGTACAAAAAAGAAATAAATATATCAAATTTAAAACAAGTGTCTGTTAGCTTTGTAAAATCTTAGGGAATACCATCAACATAGAACTAAATAGCTATATTGTCATGAATATAAACGATGTATTATATTTGTCGCAATTGCACTGTTTTTTTCTGAAAAAGGGAATTTCACCAACACTTGTTCTTTAAAATATGCATATGTAAATGAATGTTTTCTCCTGCACAATATATTGCACAGACACAATTTTTTCTCCTCTGGCAACAATCTCCAAAGAAGCAATTCATTTGAAAGTAAAGTCAGTTTTCCATGTACAGAATCTCTGCCTGTGGGGTAAAACAATGGTAGGGTAGCGAAACATTACGCATTGTTGCATTTACTGTCTTGTGGTCAGTGTCCTCAGACCAATAGTCACTTTGAAAGCTCTAATAATGACTAGGGTTTTAACACAATGATTATTTTGGAGATTGGTGCTTATATCGTACATAATCTTCCAGTTGCTGATCTTGGGTAATGTATGTTTTGATTTATATATGCACTACCTGTCAAAAGTCAGAATGCCTTGAATTTCTTTTTAAACCTAAAATTTACAGACTTAGGAGAGAATGTCAAATGAGTGCAGGGGTGACATGAAGACTAAGAGGAAAGAAAACTAAGAAAAACTTTCTAAGATTAGGTGTGTCTAAACTTTTGACAGATAAAGTTCACATTTGTTGGACCCTTATCCAGACCGACTAATGATTGTAAGACTGTTCCTGTAACTAATGATTGTAAGTCACTCTGGATAAGGGCGTCTGCCAAATGCCATAATTGTAAATGTAAATGTTTGCTACTATTTTGGCCCAGTCTTCTTGGCCCCTTCACCAAGAATTCTGAGCTACTGGGTACATTGAATGTACTTGCCCATTCTTAGGTATTGGTGTAGATCTGAAGGCTTGGGTTAGTAGATATTAAAAATGTGTTTATTGCTTTTTGTCAGCGTGGTTTTGGCCATGCTTTGTTGTTTCAGTTTGAGCGCAACACACTGCTGTGGGGGATTGTGTGTGCGTTTGTGGGGTCACTTAATATTGCCCTTCATACACTAGTTGATTCACCATAAGTGTCTGGTGATCTTGCCTAAAACATGGTTACTAAAATGAGGCATATTGGTTATATTGTGTTTGTGTGTGAACTTTTTTATGATCATGACAATGTACTTGTAAATGTGGGGGGTGTTAATTCCATGTACTGTACTGTACCACTGAATTAACATTATAATGTGCATATTGCCATTTCCTTTCTTTCTGTTTTTTAATTAAATCCGTCCTGTAAAAGAGTGGACTGAAATTGTGATTTTGAATGTGAGAACCAGAGGAGAGTTCTAAGTGCTAAAATCTTAATGTAGGGAGTAGTCCGTGAGGGAAAGGGGATGCTTTCTGAATAGATAAGTCTTCATGAGGTTTTTGAAACCAGCATATTAAGCATATTAATCTGTATAATCAGGACATCATTCAATAACAGATTTTTTACAGTGTTTTAAGAGGTAAAAAAAAACCGCTCTAAAGACAGTTTCAGAGTTTGCTAGAATCTTGGGGTCACCATGTCTCCTAATCCACCATAAAATAAGATAAACCGAAAGTGGACAGAACGAAGTTAAGAGCACCACAAATTAAGAAAAACAATAGAATAGAATAAAATACTATGTATAAAGTACAGTATAAAATAGAATGTTCAAATGTACAGTCAAAAATGTACAGTATAAAATCTAGGAATATGAATATGGACATGGGTATTGTACAAATACACATATATGTATGGAAACTAAGTAAGACTACATGTAGACTTGGGCAAGTTGTATACATGTACACAGTGAGTGTATATAGATAAGTATATACAGAGTGGATGTATAAGTAAAAATGAGAAAACTAGATACACACACAGGTACACAATGGAGTGACAGGCCTTGACAATAGCATTAGAAATGCACCAGAAAAATTGCATATTTTAAATTGCATATTCTAAATTGCACATTCTGCCCAGCAGTAATAGCTTCACCCAAAATTTGCACTTAGTCATATTGCACATAAAAGAAACTAAAAAGCTACTGTGGTGTTCTGGATGTGTGTGTGTGTGTGTGTATGTGTGTCTGTCTCTCTGCATGTGTGTGGTCATCTGCAAAGTCTTTGTTGTGGAGACTGACAGCGGTTGGAAGGAAAGACCTTCAAAATCTCTCCGTCCCACATCGTGGGTGCCGCAGCCTGCCACTGAAGGAGCTGCTCAGGGCATCCTAGAACAGAGCTGGCCCTCCGGATCAGTCTGTTCAGTCTCTTTCTGTCCCCAGCAGAGATGCTGCTGCCCCAGCAGACCACACCGTAAAAGATGGCTGAGGCCACCACAGAGTCATAAAAGGTCTTCAAGAGTGGGCCCTTCACTCCAAAAGACCTGAGCCTCCGCAGCAGGTACAGCCTGCTCTGCACTTTCTAGTAGAGGGCGTTTGAGTTAGGAGTCCAGTCCAGTTTACTGTTCAGATGAACACCAAGGTACCAGTAGCTCTCCCCAGCCTCAATGTCCAGACCCTGGATGTTCAGTGGTCGCAGTGAAGGATGTTTGTACCTGTGGAAGTCCACCACCAGCTCCTTGGTGTTTCCAATGTTGACCTGGAGGTAGTTCTGCTGGCAGCAGTCCACAAAGTCCCGGGTCAGTTCTCTGTACTCCTTGTTGTCCCAGTGATGAGGCCGACTATTGCAGAGTCATCAGAGAACTTCTGCAGGAAGCAATTGGTGGAGCTGTGAGAGAAGTCTGGGGTTTTTTTTGGGATTACATTCATTTTCATGACAAAGAGGGACTTTTGCAATTAACTGCAATTTGTCTGATCACTCCATGGAGTATATGCAAACTGTCATCAAATAAACTGAAGCAGCAAACTTTGTGAAAATACATTTTTCTCAAATACAAGTTTCTCAAAACTTTTGGCCATGACTGTAAAATGCCTCTCAACATATGTTCTTGAGAACTTATGTTGAGAAATCTAGAATTGTCCAGTTTGTTGGGGAAATGTGTATTTAATGACGTAACTGCTTCACAATTACAGTAATTTAATACAAATGAGAGACGATTTCAAAGGACGGCTTTAAATTAACACAAAAAGAAAATCTATACAGTAAAGTGGGTGCTGAAACACTGACTAAGAGTGGCTGTGGCTGTCTTTATGTGCTATCAGGGTTGTGGTAAATATGAGTTGCAGACTTGTACATGAAGCTGTAATTTCAAACAGGAACCTCAGAGATCAGTTTTACTCCTGAATTCCTGAGCTGGGGTGACCTTCAACCTTTCAACTTTTCAATCTGCCGGAGGAACGGTACCGTAATGGATGGAACGTAATTATTTCTGACAATTGTTAGCTGTTAGTTGTGTGCATAATTTTAAAATCTATATACTCTACGTGCACTTTATATAGAACAACGCTATTTGTGAAAAATAGCGGAACAGGAGAGGTCTTTCTTTGACGATACAATCACTTCTCTCCACATTCATGTAAATGTATTGCATTTTGATGTTACCCATTTGTAACTATTTATAACTCTACACCTACTAGTTGAGGGTTTTCCATGCTGCCAACTGTCCTGTGCAATAAGAAAATGGCTATTTATTGTCTATTTATTGTAGTGTTCTGTCATTCCTGCTGTAACTGCCTCCTGTGCAGTAATCCTACTCGTAGTGCAATAATCATTCCAGAAGGTTTACTTAATGCCCACACTTGTTGTCTGTTTATTGTTTGTCTATTGTCTACTGTCTGTTGTAACCTGCACTCTGTTAAATGTTGCATCTTGCACTGTGTTCTGTGGAGAAAAGTTGTCTCATCTCACTATGTACCTGTGCACAGCTGCTGATAAGAAAGTAACCTTGAATCTTACACCTTGAACCTTGTGAACAGGATGACAGCAGTATTTTTCTATTAATGTATTCTTCTTTTCTTTTCTGTTTTATATAGCCTTTCCTTGTCTCCTGTGAATGCTGACAGAAACTTCCACCTCCTTACTGAATCTAGCATTCGTAGCATTGCCCAGATACAATCTGGGCAATGCTAGAAGCAGTACTAGAAATTAAGTACCAAGAAAGTGTCCAAATACTTGTTTCCGCCCTCTATAAATCCAGAATTCTTCTTCTTCTTTTGCTAAAAACTGGATCATTTTGAAATCTGTATTTAATGAGACTGGGGAGGGGGCTCCAGAGCAATTATGGAACAATAAAAAGCATGACATTTTTTACAGTAGTAAAAAAGAAAATTACAGCAATTTTTGCAGTTGTCCCCAGTGCATTTTTAAAGACTAGGTCATAGGTAATCTGACATCTGAGTCAAATGATATCTTGTGTGGCGCTGATGTAGCATTCAACACTTTATGCACAGACCAATAAAATGAAACAGCAGATAAGAGGCCATTACAATTTAAAGTGTTATACAGGTTATGGGATCCCAGACAGAGGTCAGAGCTAAAGGGTTTATTTTAGTGAAAGGGCTTCTCCTTCAGGCTACCAGCACAAGCATATCACATGGTGGTGTGGTGCTGCCGGTACTCACATGTTTAAGCTTTAAGAAAGAAGATAATGAACCTCCAGTACCTAAACTGCTGTCTCTCCTGGAAAATCTGTGCCTGCTGGATCTAGAGAGACCCTCCGAATCACTCTGTGAGGTAAGAATATAAGATAAGATAAGACAAGATAAGATAAGATAATCCTTTACTAGTCCTACAATGTTTTCTAATGGGGAAAACTGGAAAGAGATGAGGAAATTTGCTCTCTGCAACCTTGGACAGACTTTGGAATGGTCAAGAAAGGGAGTGAGGAGAAAATCATTGAAGAAATATATTACCTTAAAGAGGTGTTTGGGAGCTTTATAGGTAATTATACCACTTTTGGTTATATAATTCACTACATTGACATCGCTTATGGTGTATAAAGCTTGAAAATGAAAATGCCAGGATTGGTGGATCAGATCCTATATGAGTAGGTGATTAAATACAGTAACATGCAAATGTTTTGGTGCTTTCTAAAGTAAAGTGGCATTTGGCAGACACCGTTATCCAGAGCAACTTACAATAATTAGTTACAGGGACAATCTTACAGTAATTAGTTACAGTCTCACAGTCATTATTTACAGGTACAGTCTTACAGTCATTACTTACAGGGACAGTCCCCCTGGAGACACAGAGGATTAAGTGTCTTGCTCAAGGACACTATGGTAGAACTTTGTGGTCATCAGGTTCACAGTTAAGGGTACACCCTCCAGCTTTGCTTCCTGTCTTTTCATCAGTGTGGTTCCCTTAAATTTCATCCATGCCTCTATAAACAGCATAGTACGACAAGTGATATTTTTCTCAGAAAACAGAAAAACTTGCTCTTTATTACAGCGGCAAATCTTTGTTGGTGGAACTGACACCACACTTTCCCAAGTACCCTGACGTACAGGGAAAGCGCACTGCATTGTGAAATAACAACTTTACCTTTATTGTATCTGCTGCATGTTGGATGTTCATTCTCCAAATCATGAATAAAGAAACGTATTTCCACATGTAAACCACACACAGGAAGAGATAGACTGGGTGATTGGAGGTAACGGTAACGGTTGAGGACAGGAAGAAGCTGCCTTACATTGATGCAGTGATACATGAGACTGGCCAACATAGTGCCCCTGAGTCTCCCTCACACCACCAGCTGTGATGTTCACTTCAACAGTTTCTTCAACAAGAAAGTAATAATTCATCTTCATTACACCTGAAAATCTGATGTGAATGAAATAAGGTAGTGTACCTCATTCATTTAGACTGTCTTTTTGTTTGTTTTTAGAGGGCACAACTGTGTATCCTCTCCTGACATCTGTGTTGAGGGATGAGAATGAGTGGGAGGGCCCTAACACCTTCAACCCAGCACACTTCCTTGATCAGCAGAGATGATTTGTTAAGAAAGATGCTTTTTTTTACCCATCTCTGCAGGTAATTTATTTAAGCTTTGGATACATGACAGGTAAATCGCGTGATATTGTGATACCTTGTATTTGTACAGCCATATTATTGCCATTACCCTTGTAAATGATTAATCATACTCCTACAAACCGTATCACATTAAAAGAATGGTTCGTCATAAAATCAAATGTACACTATTTTCCCCACTTACGCATGGTGACCAAATGTTGCCTCTTAAGTTCAGAAGCTGCTGAAGCTGCTGGGCTAATGTTGCTAAAAAGCACTAAAAGGAAATATTCACCCATATAAAAAATGTTTCAGCACAAATACATGACCAAACATCTCTCGTCCTTTTCAAACTCGAACAGCATTCAGTTTTGGCAGACTTTCAGCTTTTAATGTTTGCAGCTAGACATACCTTGGTTGACTGACACATGTTGGGTGGTCAACTGTACAAAGTTGTTATGATGCAATTCCTTATTTATCATTCAATATTCATTTATTAGGATCTTCTCAGCTATAAAGTGTATGTACAAAAGCTACTATGGCATTTCCTAAAGTTTCTGAGGGACCCTTGAAAATGATGCTTAGAATTTTTTTCATCTACCCTCAGTGTAAAAGATTGATCCAAATAGGTTTGATCAAATTGTTTTGATTCAGTTTTTAGGTATCGGATTGAGTCAGATGTAATATCAATTCTCTCACGTTAACATGGGGAACAGGTAGAATCTTAGAACTGTGTCTGCTTGTGGGTCGCAGCGTGTGTCTCAGAAAGAGTCTGGCCAGGACATAATTCTCCCTTTTCTTCACCTCCCTCCTGCAACACTTTCACTTCACTCCTCCACCCGGCATGACTGAAGATAAGTTTGGCCTCACTGCAGTAGGTGGGACCACACTGAACCCGTTTCCCCTCAAGCTTTGTGCAGATAAAACTAACAGAACTAACTTTCTTATCTGTTTTCTTTGTCTGAGGGGAACTGCTGCACATTTGTCCAGCCCGACCGGTCACCACCTTGACCGGGCCTGCAATCTCTGGGACCCTGTGCCAAAATGCCCTCGACTGGTTTCGGCAGCTCACAACTCCGTACGTGCTCCTCCTCAGCCAAGGGCAACCTCTGCTTAAAGCTCCAGCGGACAGTGTTGCTCTTGATCCTGTTGTTTATGGACTACAGACTCTCAGTCCCTCTTCCAAAAAATTGACCTCTACGAACACTTAGTGGTTCCAACTCTGTTAGCTGTAAATGGCCTATCTGTCAATAATTTTGCTCATGAAGGCCTTCTCTTGTTATTTAGCCCCATAAAAACCTTTTCTTTGTATCCGGGTCGATCTGAGGAGGATGGGTTCCCCTTTTGAGTTTCTTCCTCCAGCTAAGGGAACTTTTCCTCGCCTCTGTCGCCTCTGGCTCACTCACTAGGGGCTCGGACCTGGACTCTGTAAAGCTGCTTTGTGACAACTTGGTTGTAAAAAGCGCTATATACATAAAATGTAATTGAATTTAATATTCAGTCCTAAGGACAGAATGATGAGGAAGAAAACTGGTCCTCACTTGGTTTGAAATGTTACTTCAGTAATGTTAATCTTTCAGTCTATGCTTGACCTTAGTGGCCTTTTATTACTGACCTTAATTTCACTGATTATTCTAGCATCACTTGGTACATTTGAACACAGTAATTGTCTGTGTACATTTGAATACTGTAATTGTCTGTAAAAAATATTTTTATTTCCCCTGTAAAGATTTTTGTCTTGAGGTTTTATTCCAATGACAATAATACGGTTTATCTTCTTTGTGTACTGGCTAGAACTGTATAAACCCGGATATCTTTCTGGGTTCATCTGTTTAACAGCTACATAAAACACGGCATGTATTTGCAGCCAGGCTGCAGTACGGAAACTTCTTTGGGGTGTTAGTTTTGTACTGAATCATCCTTGTTACAACAACACTGACCACTTGACGGTTGTACACTGATACAGCTAAGAATTGATCAGTTTTGAGATGTTTCTTGGATAAATATCACTTTTTTGATTAATATATTTATTAAGATTTTCCAAAAGTGTGTGTATGCATGTTATACAAATATATTTAGGGAAAGCAATGCCACACGGATAAATATCACTTTTGATCATTAGATCTTCAAGAAAGGATGATGTTGAGGCACAGATCTGGGGAGGAGTACTGAAACATTTCTGCAACTTTGAACGTCCCAAAGAATGCAGTGACTTCTCATCATTCTTAACTAGAACAAGCATTCAACCAGTCAGGGCTTTAGGGTACAAGTCAGATGCCATTATCTGTAAAAGGGACAGGCTTTACATTTAGCAGACACTTTTATCCAAAGCGACTTCCATTCCCTAACTACAGGGGGCAGTCTCCCTGGAGCAACTTGGGGTTAAGGGTCTTGCTCAGGGACCCAGTGGTGATGCTGAAGGTAGGATTCGAACCCATGACCTCTTGATCCGGAGGCAAGTATCCTACCCACTGAGCTACCTCCACCCAGGATGGTTCACTCTGTACCAAAAATACACATAAAAGAATCTCAGGCCATGAGAAACAAGATTCTTTTCTGTAATGAGACCAAGATTGAACTTTGTAGCCTGATCAGGTCTCGACTCACATCTCAGACTGTCTGGCTGACACCTCCACCTCAGGCTAAATCCCAGCAAAACTGAGTTGCTTTTCACAATAGGGAGTCCATCACCAAGCCACGACCTAACAGTTTCTTTTGAGAACTCTGTCATTGTCTCCTCAAAGAAGGTAAGAAATCTTGGTGTCACGCTAAATGAAGAATTGTCATTCTTGTCGCACGTTGACCACCTCTCCAGGACATGCAGATACCTTTACAACATCAGAAGAACCCGATTCGTTTTCACCACTGAAGCTATGCAGTTACTTGTCCAGTCTCAGGTCATCTCTAAACTCTCTACTGGCTGGACTTCCACGGCAGATAACGAGATCACTTCAGCTGATTCAGAATGCAGCTGCGAGGTTAGTCTTCAAGGCGTATACTACTTAAGCACTGATATATGTTGCATTTTTTACTTCACCGCTCCCAAGGCAACAACAGGACTTTCTGTTACCAGCATAAAGAGGGAACAAAGCCTTAATCCTGGCCTGAGGATGTGTGGTGTGATCACAGTTTCTATACTGCTGTAAAAGGGCTCCCTCACCTGGCTGCAACAGAGAGGCCCACCAGTGTCTCCTTATAGTCACCACAGCACACAGTGAGAATGATGTGAAAGTCTTTCTCTGCATTTAACCCCTTTTACACATTCACTAAGTGAAGCAATGGGGTGCCACCAACAGAGGGCACTGTGTGGGGATGGTGCCTTACTCAAGGGTGCCTCAGTGGTGACACTGGCAGTCCTGGGATTTAAACCCACAGCCTTCCAATTGCAGGGGCAAATCCCTAACCACTAGACCACCAGGTGCCCCAAACTGAGGCAAGAAAACAAAAACACACACTTACATTACATCAATGACACTCTATGCAGATCCATAGTCAACAAAATCATTCTGCCTGCCAGCAATGTAGAAAAAGTGGCCAATATATCCCAAGATGTGATGATACAGTAAAGGTTCTGGGAGCATAACATTTTAATCAAGGAAGTCTACACCCTCAGCATCAGTTTCATTCACAAACTATCTCAGTTTAAAAATAGTTAAAAGACCTGACTTTTCTATACACGACAAATGACAAAAACACATTAGCAAGTATCGACAGTGCGTCCTTCTGTTAGCACTACCTGCAAGACATGATTATTGTCATTATGCGGTACAATTCAATTTAAGTTATTGTCACTGTGAATATGCAGAGCAGTACAGCATGACTAAAAAGTTCTTCTAGTGTCAAGACACAAAGTAACACTGATCATGTGCATCAGAAAAGAAAACACTACCAACAAGAAATGAACATAGAACGTCCAAGTCAGGACAGTGAGCAGATGACAATGAACACAAACGATAAATTATATAAAACAAGCAGGAACTATATTACATAGCACATATAACAATAGTGGTGCAGGCAAAGGGTTGTTCATAGCAAATCCAGGTGAGGCAGAAGTATCATGAGATGGGAATAGAAATGTGGTATGAACAAGTGAGTGAGGAAGCCCGCAACATTGACTAAGCATAGTTTTTGTTTGGAGTTCTGTTGGAGATTTGTAGTACAGAGCTGTATACTGCCATACTGCTGGAGTGCAAGCCCTCCACTAATGTGTAAATTTCTCAGTCATCTCCTTGTTGGGCTTCATTCAGACAAATGCAATTACCTATGCAAGCTCAACGAATTGTTGTGTAGAATTTCAAGTTATTTAGCAAATGTGCTTTGAGACGACGATAGATTCAGACACAGTACATTTGTTATTTATCTGAAACCTTAACCAGATAGATGTGACAAGTCAAAGCATAATTATATTGTTTTACCTTATCAAGGGGAAAATCAGTTATATTTCTATCCATCCATGTCACTTTTCAAGCAACGTTGAGGTAAATATAATAGATTGATTTTCAGTGCAAATAGGAGTCAGAAAATAAATATAGACTTTTGAAGCTATTACCTCACTGCTTGCATTTGTTCCCTTGTTCCCTGTGAGACTGTGACAAAGGTGAGTCGTGCCCTGAGATGATTAACAGCTCTTGTGCGAAGCTGCATCAACAATCCCACACTTCTGTTCTTCTCACAGGTCAGTAAAAGGAAACAGTGGAGAAAAGGTCAGAGATTTGAGGTGTGGCAGAGGTTATAGACCTGGAGTATTCTGAGGTGAAACTAGATAAAAGGTGACAGAATCATCAGTTTACAGGTATGCCAAGCAATGAGTCAATGTTAAAGGTAAAAAGAATGAAGACGCGAAAGAGAATTACATTAACAGAAACAGTTCTAAACTGTACTCAGAATGGTTATTTGACTCATAACAATAGTGGACTCCTTGTTCTTGTGCCAAGTTAAATCACACAAAGATAGCTCCATCAGAGTTTTTTCCTGAGCCAGTAGTCCATAAACTTTGACATGAGCCAATATCCAACACTAAAAGCACTTAATGGCAAAACAGCTTTTAAGAACAAAATACATGTTTTCATCATAAGCGTTCAAAAGGTTCTTTGAGTGCTCTTTCTAAACATGATCTTTAGTAAACAACCATGGAATAACAATTTTAAGGTGTAGTTTTACACAAGAATGAAATGGAATTAACCTTGGACGAGTGGCTACGGTTCTTTGTCCTACTTTAAAGGGTTTGTGCATTATTGTTGTTTGCAGTGCATGATATAGTCTACTGATTTATCATAGGTGAACTATTACGTTCATAGTGACCCTTCTCTTCACTGTCGTCTATTGTATGGTAGTCCCGCCCTTCCATCAAGTCACTCCCTTTTGTCCCTATAAAGGGTGCAACCACTATCGGATCATCAGAAGCACAAGTCGGAGGATTACTTCTACTTGTCATTATATTTTACTATTTAAAACAAAAAACTGACCCAAATGGCTGTACTGGACGGGCTTCTCTTTCAGGCTACCAGCACAGGGTTATTGCTTGCCATTTTTTTGCTGCTGGCGGTTGTTTATTTCCTCTCCTCCAACTTGAGCCCTAAGGAAGCGAATAATGAACCTCCAGGACCCAAACCGCTGCCTCTCCTGGGTAACCTGCTCCAGCTGGATCTGGAGAGACCCCACGAATCACTCTGTGAGGTAGGACAAGTAGGAAGGCTTAACTTATATTTTACTGGGTGAAATGTTGAATGTGTCAGTTTGTTTGTGAATGTGTCCTACAGTTTGCCAAGACATATGGATCGGTGTTCAAAGTGTATTTTGGTCCCAAGAAGGTTATTGTCTTAGCCGGATACAAAACAGTCAAACAAGCACTCGTGAACTATGCTGAAGAGTTTGGTGAAAGAGAAATTGCACGGACATTCAAGAATTTCACTCAAGAGCATGGTAAGTTCAATTCAATTCATTTTTATTTATATAGCGCTTTTTACAACCAGGTTGTCACAAAGCAGCTTTACAAAGTCTAGGTCCGAGCCCCTAGTGA
>JBBPCX010128271.1:0-19124 GCA_037974365.1 Hydrocynus forskahlii | reverse complement strand
CTACTGGGCCACACTGTGGTTTGGTGGTGTTACATAGGCAGATAGTTTCCTCTTCTTTAATCATGGTGTCCCCTGAAGAGTTTTTATTACAAAGCCTTCAGTGGAGCTGTTATCAGCTCTGACCAAAGACCAGCTTTGGGCTCTGGCTGAGCATTTTGAGTTAATCATCACTGCTCAGGAGAAGAAGTTAAAGGAGACACTGTTCTTAGCTGTTAGAAATTAGTTAATTCAAAAGGAATATTGAAGGAAGAGGAGTCAGCGGAACTGAAAGATGATTTTCCAGAGCAGCCAGTTGACATAGGGGCTTCAGTAACAGCAGCAGCTTCACCAACTGTGGTTGCTTCACTAGTGGGTTTAGACACCCAGCTACAGTTGGAGAAATTGAAGGGTGAGAGAGAAGCAAGGGCATTACGAGAGAAGGAACTTGAGTTAGAGCATCATAAACTTGACCATCAGTTACAGCTCCTGTGCATGGAGCGTGAAGAGCGTGACCGCGACCACGTTCATGTGCTGGCCATGAAAAAGCTTGAGTTGGAGGCGAAACAGCATGAAACTTCGCACCCTGCTTCTCCTCTTGTTTCCCCACAGCCTTATTGTGATGTCTGCAGGAACATCTGTCTTGTTCCACCCTTTTTGGAAAAGGATGTAGACCAATATCGTCAGAGATTTAGAAATGCTAGAAAGCCAGAGCAGCAGACTTTTGTGGAATTTGCACGCAAAAAAGAATGCCTGTTTGACCGGTGGTGCAGCGCACAGCATGGAGAGTCCAAGGAGGATTTAAGGCAGCTTGTCCTTCTAGAGGATTTCATGTATGGCCTTCCTGAGTCTGTCGCTGTTTATCTTAAAGAACAAGAGGTGCAAAAGTTGGACGAGGCTGCTGTTCTGGCGGACAAGTACATTTTAACACACAAACGCATTTCTGATGCTCGCTATTCTGGTAGGTTTAAATTGCCCCTTAGAAACAAACAACCTGCTGGTGGGGATAATGCTTCACAGCCTTCTCCCCCTGTTTCTTCCAGCCATCCCTCTGCTAGAAAGGCAGAGGTAACATGTTTTTATTGTAAGAAGGTTGGCCATAAAGTGTCTGATTGCTTAGCTCTTATCAAAAATGGTAACAATCCAAAGCCTGCAGGCCTGATAACATCTTGTGGCACTGGGCCCTTTCTTTGGCGTAATGTTGGGAAGAGTAAAGGGGCTGTAGTAACTGCAAAAGTGTGAAGACGGGGGGGATGGAGAGTACACTTTTATTACTAATGGCTTTGTCTCCCTGTCCGGTTAGTATTCCTGTCCGTATACTCAGGGACACCAGGGCTGCTCAGTCTTTTTTATTGTCTGGGGTCTTGCCCCTTTCAGATAAGACAGCCACTGGAACTCAGGTGGTAGTCAGAGGCTTTGAAATGACACCCATGTCAGTGCCCTTACATCATATCCACCTAGTTTCTGAGCTGATCACTGCTGATGTGGTAGTTGGAGTATGTTCATTTCTCCCAGTACCAGGGATCTCCTTCATCTTGGGCAGTGATTTAGCTACTCCTAGCAATTAGGGAAGTTGTACAAGAGAGCATTGGCTTTAGCCCTAATGAGCTAGTTTTTGGACATTCTGTAAGAGGGCCGACTGCTGTCTTAGCTGACGAGTGGTGCACTTCTGCTGAGGCACCGACTAATGTGTTGGACTATGTTAGCGGATTCCGCTATCGTCTCTATAAACGCAAACTGGGCAAGGTCCAGTCTAAGATGCAGAATCTTTTTAACCGAAAAGCTGAACTCCATAGTTTTAAGCCTGGTGATCAAGTCTTAGTGCTGTTGCCTCTTTTACACAGTCCTTTTCAGGCTAAATTTAGTGGTCCATATGAAGTTGTTGACTGTTTGCCGGATAACAGTTATTTACTCAGTACTCCCAACAGGCGTAAAAAGGTTCAGGTTTGTCACATTAACCTTTTAAAACCTTATGTTGTGTCTGAGCCACCTGCACCTGTTGGTTTGATTGCCCCTTTTCCTGCATAGGGCACTACTGTGCCTAATATTTCCTTGTCTATGATTGATAGCAGTGTTGGGTGTCCAGGTTCCGTCAGATGAGGGGATTAAGGGTCCGTCACAGGCAGTTGTGGAGGGTCGCCTCCAGAATTCAGAGTACTTGACAGAGTTGCCATTACATCTATCTCACTTGTCTGACTTGGAGAAAGCTGACATCATTGGGCTTATCCATTCCTTCCCTTCTCTTTTTCCCGATGTTCCTAGCCGTACATCAGTGATTGAACATGACATTGACGTTGGTGGGGCCCCACCTATGAAACAACATGCATATCGTGTCAATCCTAGGAAAAGAGAATTGTTGCGTAATGAAGTTGAGTATCTGTTAGCTCATGGTCTTGCAGAACCAAGTTTTAGTGCATGGAGCTCCCCCTGTCTTCTGGTAAATAAACCAGATGGGACTTATTGCTTCTGCACTGACTATCGCAAGCTTAATTCAGTCACAAAACCAGACTGTTACCCGTTGCCACGGTGCAATGATTGTGTGGATCATGTTGGTTCTGCAAACTTTGTGAGCAAATTCGATCTTCTTAAAGGTTACTGGCAGGTCCCTTTAACAACTAGGGCTAAAGAGTTGTCTGCTTTTGTAACACCTGATGACTTCCTGCAATACCAGGTTATGCCATTTGGCTTCAGAAATGCTCCTGCCACCTTTCAAAGGCTCGTTAATCGGGTCTTGGCGGGCATGCGTGGTTGTGATACTTACCTTGACAATGTGGTCTTGTATAGTGACACCTGGGCTGACCATTTAGACCAGATAATGGAACTTTTCACTTGTCTTGCTGAGGCTAACCTCACCATAAATCTTGCTAAATGTGAATTCGGTAAGGCTAGTGTGACGTACCTTGGTAAGATAGTGGGGGGTGGCCAGGTTCAACCTGTAGGAGCTAAGATTGAAGCCATCTGTAATTACCCTGTGCCTGGCACCTGCTGAGAGCTCCGGAGGTTTCTGGGCATGCCTGGCTGGCTACTACAGGGCTTTTTGTAAAAACTTTGCCACTGTAGTCACGCCTCTAACCAACCTACTTAGCCCAAAAATTCCATTTGAGTTGTCTGTGAAGTGTCAAGAAGCCTTTGACCATACTAAGGCATTACTTGTTACAGCCCCTGTATTATCTGCCCCAAAATTTGATTGTGTCTTTAGTATTGCAGTTGATGCCAGTGAGAGTGGCGCTGGAGCTGTTCTTTTGCAGTTGGGCTCAGATGGTGTGGAGCACCCTGTGTGTTATTTTTCCAAGAAGTTTAATCGCCATCAGCAAGCCTATTCTACTGTGGAAAGAGAAGCGCTAGCCTTAATTTTCGCTATTCAGTATTTTGAGGTCTATCTGGGCTCGTCATCCAGTCCTATAAACATTTACACTGACCATAACCCTTTGGTCTTTATTGATCGTATGCGGAATCAAAATCAACGCATTATACGTTGGAGTTTATTGCTTCAACAATACCCTTTGAGGATACAAGACATCAGAGGCAAGGACAACATTTATCCAGTTGAGAATAATTCTTCTCCGCTGCATTTAACGTTCTTGATACAAATCCTATCGGGCTGTCTGTTCCATCTTCCATCCTGTGAGACAGAACGGCCCCCACCCCATATGGGGAAGCATCACAAGCCAAGATAAGAGGTTTGGTAGGATCGTAGTGCACTAATATAGCAGATGACTGTAGAAGTTCTTTTGACTTTGTAAAAGCTTCTTCCTGCTCACGGCCCCACGTCCACTTTGTTTTCTTTTTCAACAAACTGTGCAATGGTGCCAGTACTGTGGACAGACTGGGCAGAAACTTGTGGAGTGGGGGCTTCTTGAATCGCTTGCACTTTTTCTGCCACAGGCTGTATGCCTGCCGCACTGATTCGGTGGCCCAGGAATATCACTTCCTCTCCCAGGAACTCACATTTGCTCCTTTTCAGTCTTAATCTGCTTGTTTTTAGTCTCCTCAGAACCTCCTCCAGATTCTTCAGGTGCTCCTCGTCATTTGCTCCAGTGACTAATATGTTGTCCAGGTACACTGTGACATGCCTCATGTTTTGGAGAATTCCCTCTATGGTGCGTTGGAAAATGGCTGGACTTGATGCCACCCCAAAAGGGAGTCTACAGTACGTGTACAGCCCCTTGTGTGTATTAACAGTGACATATTTCTTGGCACTCTCATCCAGCATAATTTGCTGATACGCATGGCTCATGTCCAGTTTGGAAAATTTCTGGCCACCAGCTAACTGAGCAAACAAATCTTCCACTTTTGGAATGGGATATTGTTCCACGCTGGATGCTCTGTTCACTGTGAGTTTGTAATCTCCACAAATCCGAATGGAGCCATCTGGTTTTTTAGCATGCACTATAGGGGCTGCCCACTCCGCAAACTGCACTGGTTCAATGATTTTCTCCTCAACCAATCTCTGGAGCTCAGCCTCCACCAACGGCTTGACAGCAAAAGGAATTCGTCTGGGCTTACAGAATCGTGGTTGGGCCTTGGGGTTAACATGAATTTTAGCTGTGGTGTCTTTTTGCTGTCCCAGCTCTTCTTTAAACACCTCTGCATGTCTGTCTAACACATCTACCAACTTCCATGTGGGCACTGCTGTTACTTGATTCACTAGCTGTGGCAACAGCCCGAAGTCTTTTAGTCAGCCTCACCCCAACAAGTTAGGCCCCCCTCCATCTACCACGACCATTGCAATTTGCTTCCTTACTTTCTGGATATCCACTGTTACTGTGGCTTGACCCAGCACTTCCATCTTTTCCCCTGTATAGGTCTTTAATTTCAAAGTGCAGGGTGTCCATTCTAGCATGTCTGTTTTCTTTCACAACTTAGAATATTGCTCTCTGCTGATAATTGTCACTCCACAACCTGTGTCAACTTCAAAATCTACTTCCATGCCATTCAGCTTCACCTTCTGCGTAATAGAGGCCACTTTTGGCTGGACTTGTGACACGCTGTATATTGTGTTAATATCACCGGTGTCCTCCCTCTCGTTACGTTCCTCCTCTCTAACGAGATAAGTCCTCCTACCTTTCTCTTTTTGGGCCCCCCGCAGCAGCTTGTTTTGCCCTGCATGCTCGTTTTATGTGTCCACGCTTTCCACATTTATGGCAAAGCTCATTCAGAAACTTACATTCCTCTGGTGCATGTTGTCCCTTGCATCTGTAGCACACAGTGTCTCTTTGTCATCCCTTTTTCTCAGCTGAGTACACTCTATGCACTGCTGTTGATCCTTTAAATGACTTCATAGTTTGACCTGTCTCCTCCATTAACAATCCTTGCAAATCTCTCACATTCTTATTTGCAGACTCCATTGCTTGGCAGATTGTGAGTGCCTTCTCAAATGTTAATTCCACTTCTGACAGCAGCCGTCTCTGCTTTCGGTAGTCGTTAACTCCACAGACAAGTCTGTCCCGCAGCATTTGTGGAAGTGTGTCCCTGTGCTCGCAGTGCTGTGCTAACCTTTTCAATTCTGCCACATAATCAGCAACCGTCTCACCATCTTTCCATGTGCGTGAATTAAACTTAAATCTTTGCACGATTTCACTTGGCTTAGGATTGTAATGAGTCTTTAGAACAGTCACCAGTTCCTCATAGGATTTGTCACCTGGCTTTGTAGGGCAGAGCAAGCTTCTTAATAAACTATATGTGGATGCCCCAATTCCACTTAACAGCACTACTTTCTTTTTATCAGCTCCCTCAATTCCACTGGCTTGAAAAAAATACTTGAGCATTTCGATATATTCATCCCATCCTCGTCGCCACATATGTAATATTCTGTGAGGCAGCAGAATGAGGAGGCAGAGGAATGCACTTAAGGTTTCTTTTATTTTACAGATGTCGTTCTACAACACGAGCTGGGACCGACAAGGGTATCAACAACTGCTCACTGCCTCTCTGTATGGAATCGCTCTCTGTTATATTAGAACGCCTCCAGTGGTCACACTCATAATGACATAACACTTAATACTTCACTACACATCAAAGCAGACACAATTGAAAAATGTGACCTCAAGCCGTTTAAGGGCGTCATTGAAGGGGTCACCACTCGGGAAGATACTTTGCTCAAGGGTATCTCAGAGGTGCCACTAGCAGTCCTGGGTTCTGCATCTTTTTTAATCACAAAATTTGAAAAAATTACACAAAACCTTGGATTTACACTCTCAGGAAACTTTGTCTACTCACAGAAATAAAATGCCTTGGGCCTTATAAATGTTAAAAGGAAATGTGCTTCATCTTAATTCATCTACTTGTTCCCTAGACCTTCTGCCTACAAACTTTAAAAAAAAATGTTTTTAGTAGCTTAGGGTAGGACCTGTTGCATATTGTGAATGGCTTAGTGAATTGAGGCAATGCTTACAGTATTGACTATTGCAACGCTCTCCTCACTGGGATTCACAAAAAGTTCACTGGAGAGCTCCAGCTCCTTCAAATTGCTGCTGCCAGAGTTCTAACGAAAACCAAGTAATGAGATCATAGCGCTCCAATTCTCAGATCATCACACTGGCTCCCATTTCAGTACAGAACTAATTTCAAAACATTACTCTTTGTGTACAAGTCACACGATTGTTTGAGTCCTAAATACATCTGATATTTTTGAAGTATATATTCCTGGTAGGTCTGGTAGATCTGGTCTGAACCTTACTTCAGTAGAGAGCTAGACCTTCATGAATACAGACCTGAGTGAAGAGCTGATCTGGGTAGGTTCTGACAAGAGCTGGTTAAACACCATGTTCAGTCACTGCTATCCAAAACTGCATAAAGTACATCAACAAACAATACAAACATTGGGGGAAATGACAACTGTCAATTCAGTAATGTTTAATAAAGAAGTTGTGATTTATAATGTTGTGGCATTTTCCTGCATCACTGACACTCTACAACATCAGAACTTTGCCTTATGTCACGAGCAAATGTACAGCACATATCCTACACAACATATATACCTCCAAAATTCCATAAACCAGTTTAAATCATCTGTGCAATATTTAAAGCATGTAGTCAGGCCAATTAGAACACTGCTATAAAGTAGCAAACTTAAATTACCTACATACAGACCTGTGCAAAAGTGCACCTAAGGAAATAGTGAAAATGTTTATTTGGGCAGTAAGTGTGCAGTTGTTTATTCTATGTAACATCAGAACAAACACGAACAATTTTTTATGAAAAATAAACATTGATATCTTGTTTAGAAAGACACAGATTTGGTGCTCCTCAACACCATCACTAGACTTCTTTAAATTAATCATCAGAAGCACACTTGATTAAACAAATTTGTAGTGATTAGCAAAGCCAGGTAATGAATGTTAGCCACACATAATACTGGGCCTCCATGAGGAGGGGTTTGGAAATGGTTACATGAAATCATTGCCATACATAAAATTGATACTTCTTTTATTAATGTTTTTTGTATTTATTCTAATATTATTAGTGTATATTCGTATTTCCAAAGCTCAAAACAGTACAAATACAGATTCCTATAATTAGTTTCAGTTAAAGGTTTTAAGCACCTGAAATGTTCCACTGTTGATCAACAACATGTTTTTTGCTAAAACATGTGTTTTGCTATGAAGTTTGCAAAGTTATGCATAATTTCAAGGAACCCTAAATTCAATGAATTGAGGAAACAGTAAAAATGCCAAAGTCTTATTAATACATGATTTAAAATCATGAAAATGTAAAACATTAGGTATGCGAATTTTACAAATAATAAAATAAAATAAAATACAAACATTAAGAACAAGAAGATCTTCAGAACCTTTGTCTCATCACAGTTATTCTCACCAGCTTCAAAATGCATGTCAGGAGCAGCCTTTAGTAAAGAATTACAAATACACAAAATGAAACATTGAAAACAATCCATTTTACACTATTCTTACAGTTTAATCTGTACTTTTACCGTGTATGTGATGTGCTGCTCAGCTGATAATGAAGACTCTTGGGCCTTCCTCCCTCACTGGCGGCAGACTGTCCACATTTTCAATAAGGATGTGCTTGTCTTCCCTCTTGGCTAGGCTGTGCTGTCTCTGGGGCTGGTACAGGTTATTCCTCAGGTCTTCCAAAGACACACGTAGGTCTCTGAAAAGATGCAGCATGCTTACACCCAGAACAATGACCAGGAAGCTCCCAATAGTGCCTACTACATCTACACCTGACATAGATCCCCACTCTTTGAACAGAATGATGGATGTGGCCAGCACCACAGTGGTGAAGAAGACATAGTAGATAGGATAAACAAGCAGAGTGTTGAAAGTGTCCAGTGACTTGTTCAGGTAATTGATCTGTATAACAATGGACAACACTAAGGTTAACAGAAGGATCCAGGTGAGAGGATGACGGAGAACAAAAGGATCAGAGAAGATGGTGCGGATGGCAATGCCTAGGCCCTTCACTGAAGACACGGTGAAAGCTCCAAGCAATGAGCAGATGCTTATGTAGATGAATATGTTGGTCTGACCAATGCGAGGCGAGAAGTACAACATGAGAATCAAACAGGCCACGAGAAGAATGCTGGCAAAAACTAGGAAACCTTCAGGAGCAGAGCAGAGAAAATAATTTTCAGTTAGTGTGCAGTCTTAAATCTGTTATGTAATGTTCACAAAGGCTGATTTGTAGCCCCATATCCCTGTACTTTTAAAGTCCTTAACTAATTATAAAGCTAAATTAAGGTTATTTCAGAAAGAACTGCAATTAATTTATGAAAAGTAAAAAAAAAGCAAAGAACATCTGAAGCAACATGTAGAAAATCTGTCAGATTGCTACTACACTTATAACTTAAAAAAAAAAAAAAACAAAAAAAAAAACTCAAATTTTGCTTACAAATTTAACCTTAAACTTGTGTTGCACCATGTTTAAGCTGTTTTTGTTTAAGATGTGTTTTAGAATTTTTCAGAATTGTTTCTAAATTTAAAATTGTACTTACTTTTATACTTATTTCTACTTTATTTGTACTTATTTTATTAGTATTTGTTTTAGACAGTTTCAGATTTATGTTTAATTTTAATTATAATGTTTGCACACTCATAAAAGGAGTGGTTCAGGATACATTTCACTGCTTGTTGTACTTGTATAACTATGCATTTGACATATAAAGAATCTTGAATCTCGAAATATAAAAAAGAATTACTGATATGGCTCTTCTGAGCTTCTCTCATTTTTGTTGAAATATAAAAAATGAATAACCTAGTACATCTTGCACCTAACTGTTGTGACGTGCCACTGCTGATATTTCAGTTTTGGGTGGAGATATGCAACAAAATGTTTTCTATGAGATGTTTGATTATGGAATAAAATGTGTATTTTTCTGAGCTAAACCAATCTGCATCACATATATTTAGACCTCTGTAGAGTTAGGTCCCAAGGAATGTAGGGTTTGATTTGATAAGGAATACACTGGATGCCATAAACCTATTTTTAAAAAGTGACAAAAACATCCCCAATATAAAACTACCATCCCCTTTTCCATCCTCAACGGATTACTGTTGTTGATTTAATGCAAGATATATTATTACATCAAGCATCTGCATTATAGTATTATTATGCATAATTTAAATTACATCAATGTTTGAGATTTACACAGACAACCTTGGAAATATCTGAAGTACACACACTTCCACCTAGTTATTTAAACGCGCTATCCCACTTACTACAAAATATGAAATGTTTGTGCGTTTGTACACTAAGCTTAGAATTACATTAAACATATATCAAAACAGATTAATGCTCCAGACATATCTGAGAACTGTCCAGGAATGGTTCTAATATTCTGAATAGCATACTTGACTGACACTACTCTGTCACCCCAGCAGAACTAAACACATAGGCGCAACAGGGACTGTTCAACACTGCATCCATAAGCCTAGCATAGGGCTTAACTAATCCAGTATACGGAATCCATATCAGCTCGGGTACTAATCAGAGATATTAGTGAGATCCAAAGTAGTGCTGTTTCTTAGATTGTTATAAAAGGGAACTGCAACCAAAAAAGAAATTAAAGATGTTGTGTCCATAGAGCTTTAAATAAAACTCAAAACTAATTTTATGACAATCTAAAAAAGTATCTTCAAGAATTATACAGAAGATAACCTGGATCCAGCAGTTTATCTGTCATTTCACCAAGAGTTGTCACTGCTTCCTCCTCGGGGGCATGTATGACCATTATGGTGCTTCCCAGAAGACTGAGCATGCAGCCAAGCTTCCCCAGCAGGTTCACTGTCTCCACAAAGAGGTGAGAAGACAGTACTGCACTGGGAAGAAAAAACAAAAAAATAATAACATCAGAGTTTTACAATTTATATGCAAAGATTATCCTCTAGCTATGATGCCCTAATTTTAACAGAAAACTATGTCAATCCTGTAGATCTGGCTTTCTGAACCACTGAGCCGCAAAAGCTTTTGATTGGGCCACGGATCTAAAATCAAGACAGACCACTGGTCCGCAATTGGGTTATTTTATATATTTTAATAATTATCTAATTTGGCCAAGTGGGCCTTGGCAATATGCTGTGATAGACAGGTGGGCCTTAATAATGAAAAGGTTGAGAACCATTGCTGTAGATTAATGACTTATGTTAATGAACTACTAAACAGTTCTGCCAAATTGTTTCAATAAATATTGAGTGCATTTCATGTTAAAAATGCCTCCTGAAAGAGAAAGCTGAAGTACTACAAGTTAAACAATCCATACAGCTGGTAAGACTGCATAGTAAAAAAATGGCAAGTACATTATTTTGGCAGTGACACTTTTATGATCACACGGCTGCTTTGACTTACACAAACATTCAGAGCATGTCCCAGTTTGGACAAGATGTTCACAGCTAATAATAAAACACTCAGTGATTCCATATTGTTGTTTTGTAGCATCTGTGTCAAAATATTCATGGATAGCATGGTCTTGACTACCTTTGTTCATGGCATTTTTTGTTTACACACCACTGAGGTGATTTATACGGTGTAAACAGTTGCAGATTTGCAAGGAAATATACAAACAATTCATTGTAATGTCTGAAAACACAGCATAATACCTGAAAAGGACACTAAGGGCTCCCAGGGGAGTGACCACAGTGGCTGGAGCAAACATGTATGCTGCAAAGTTTGCTGCTTCACCTCCTCCCACTGGAAGAAAAAGACACATACAACCAGGTGAGACACAACCCATACAAAGTAACTCTCACTTACATTTAAACATGTTAAGTCATTCTACTAACTAACTTACTGGTCAGAAGTCCACCCCACCACAGCCAGTCCTTCAGGTACCCATGGCCTCCTTCCCCTAAACCAGATTTAAAGTCATTAAAAGAAATGTCAACCACAAAAGCTCTTAAGCCCACAAGAAGATATAATAAAACCATATAATAAAAATGTAAATGAATGTAACACAATACAATGTTATCATTAAAATTTCACTTGACAGTATAATTATATAATTATATGATACACATAAGAAATTATTTAAAATATTATGTATCATCACATATTTCGGAGTTTTCCTTTGCATGATCATCTGGGCTTCTGTGCAGTGCTTTAACACCCTAGGCTTTGCTACACAGGAAATTAGCCTTTTAGAGAGAAAATGTGGCTGGACTGAAAAAGGTTACGCTTTCCTGCTTTTAATAATCAATCAAGCTGTATATGAGCAAGCAAATGAGATACCCTAAAGTATTTCATGACTAATTCATGCAACCCCTAATGCATCTACTTGTTTAAGCAATGCTGTTGTATCTTCTTATTTGTCTACCTAAATCCCTTTCTGTGAAAACAGTTTTACTTGAGTTGTCCTGAAACTTGAATGTTTCTTCATATTGTAATTCGCTTTGGATAAAAGTGACTGTCAAATGAATGTAATATAATGTAATCCTTGCTCAACAGATGCACTAACCTGCCCTGATGTGACCATTTGTGGCCAAACGAAGCAGTGCCTTCTTTTTCAGGATCACACTTCCTCCAATGAGAAAAGCTGAAAGTACGGCTAAAGTCAGGCCGATCCAGAAACTGGACTTGCTCCATTTGTCTGGAACATTCCTAGTTATGGTGGAATTGTTTTCAGAGTTTAAAGTCCAGTTGATGGCTCCTTCTGAGTCAATCAAGCAGGCAGCAGTGGATGTTGGACAAAGCAATCTGATTACTGTCCCTGAGGCAGATGGAGGAATGCATTGTGACTTTGATGTGTGTGAAAATTATTTTGTCAACAAAATGCTAAAATGCAAACATACAGGTAAGGGTAAACATACAGTTCACAATGTGTTATCACTTTCTAGACCCCTGTCAGGGGAAGGTGTTAGAGCGAGTTTCTACTTGAGAAAAGCAATATAACCCTGTGGCGAAATGGGGAATATCACTCAGGCGGCCCGGGATTTAATCATCACCCCAAAAAGAAACTTTTGGGGCAGTTGGTGGCCTGGAGGTTACGCAGTTGCTCCTGTTATCAGAAGGTCATGGGTTCAAATCCCAGAACTACTAACAGTACCACTGAGCAAGGTGCCATCCCCACACACTGCTCCCCGGGCGTCCCCTGGTGGTGGTAGACTACTGCTTAGTGAATGGGTTAAACACAGAGAAAGATTTTCACATTGTTCACGCTGTGGTGTGTTTGCACGTATATATAAGGGGCCACTTTATACCTATGGGTGACTCTACTGAAATTTTCATTAACATGGTGCTCACAGGACGTTTTTTTTAAACAAAGGTGCCTAGCCCCATTCCTGCATGCCTACAAGCCTACAGAGGTCAGCACAAAAAAATCTGGACAGGTTCTGACAAGCTAAATATGCTGTTTGTAAAAGAAAATTATTCAAATCCAAATCTGTACACTGAAAAAAATTTACGTGAGATCTGCCAAGGTCCATCACTTAGCGTAACACAAACCAGGGAAGCCATCTGATGTAACAGAATTGGCAGTTGAAATGTTCCTTCTAGCATGATGAGTTGTCCAAAGGCATTGCATTAGCACCAGTTTGGTGCTTGTGGTGGTACTTCTCATGACTCTGAGGAAGAACAGGCCTTGTCTGAATGGACTTTAGAGCAGAGGACCTGTGTTCTGGAAATGATCATTCAACATCAGTACCTGATTTCACGAATGCTAGGGACTGAATGCAGTCAAACCCTCACAGCAATGTTCAAACACCTAGTGTAAAGATCTCCCGGAAGAGTGGAGGCTGTTAATACAGCCAAAGGGGGGCCGAGGACAAACTGCCTGATAATGTCCTTGCTTTTAGAAAAAACAATGAGCAGGTTCCACCGCTTTGTGCTTTTGTACACAGTCTACTACTGAGTGGCTCTGTTTTGATCAAGTGTGTATTTCCTCAGCAATGTTTGTCTTGATTGATTCTTAAAAAATATATGTTTTTGGAAATCCATCATAACCATGCAGATGTCAGAACAAACAAATCGAGCTCTAATCTCCTGAATGCCTTGATTGTCTGGATCTCCAGGAGCAGGATTGTCCATGTTTTTCATAACAAAATAGTTTCAGATTAAGCTCTACTGAAAATATGAAATGCTTAATGCTGAAACTAAATAAATTTCAAATTTGGAAATTCTGATCTGATGCCAATATCAGATATTTTCTACCAAAGCAGGCACCTGGACAAGTGCTACAAAAACCTTAACACTAATTTGTAGAGGCTTAAAAATGCACTGAAACCAATAAAATTGAAACATACTTAGCAAAAGAGTACAACACTGACTAAATGTTCTGGTCTTCCAGAATACAAAAAATATGTCATCAAATATCAGTCAAATCTATTCTATTCTAGTCCAAACATATTCTTAATGCCATTCACTTTTTAATGAAATTATTGGAGATCACAAATAAAATGACAATATTGATATTACTATGCCTATTCAAAATAGTATAACATTAAGTTAAACATGATGGACACAAGTACAGGTGGGCGGGCTTGCGGGCGGGTTGGCAGGCGGGCTTGTGAGCAAGGGGTGGTGGGGGTGAAGAGTTAACACACAGGTCATGTGGACACTAGTCATGCATGTTTGCTGTGTCAACAGAGATGCGCTTAACACTCCTAACACACACTCATTCTTCAGTGACACAGTTACATAAGATAATATATACTGACATAAGCATTTTATATTAAAGTAAACATAGAAATCTTTCAAATACATGTGTAAAGCACCAGTTATCTCTCACTTACCGCAACCCCAACTCCCCCCGACCCCCCACTATTACGCACACTCTCTGTCTCGCTCAAATACGACTCAAATACAGTAAATAAAGCGTACAGTATTGCTTACAGTACCTTACGTGATCTGTGAACTTACCATTCAGACAGGAATGAGAAGTAAGGCCAATGACCTGCATTGCCTCTCTTCCTATCGACGTTATACAGAAGTGAGCAAGTCGTTTATTCCACACGCAGCAAAATAGTGAATACAGCCGACGAGATTTCCATATAGCAGTCCTCCACGGGAGTAAATGTCTGCTTACTTGTAAGTTTTAGTCCTGTTGGACGCTCTGACACGATATCATATCCACATCCGTGTGTAGCCTCAAATGTCCCGGCGCACGGAGCGGAAAACAGCTCAGGTTAGCAGGGCGGCCACGCCCAGGTTCAGTGTTGTTAGGTAAGGAGGGCAGGCAGAGCTCACACACCCTCATGTGGAATCAAAGCAAACCGTGCAAATCAGGTAAAATCAACAGCCGGTGTTCTGACGGATTATGCTACCTTGTCGAAAAATGCTATTTTAGCGCAAGTCGACATTAGAGTCTATCAATTCAAGCTACCCTATGGAAAAATGTTACCTTTAAGTTTATACAGTTTAAACGGTTAGTTTATAATAATTATCTGTGTTATTAACTGACTGTATAAACTGTGTAAACTTAAAGGTAGCATTTTTCCATATGATGAATTGATAGACTGCTTAAAATATATTTAAATAAAAATATATTTAAATAAAATATATTTTTCTCTGTTTATGCATATCATTAGCCTATTTCGTGTCCTTATCAGTGTTAATTTCCCACTTGTGGGATAAATAAAGAATCTTGTCTCTTATAAACTTACTGTATAAACTGGTAGCTGTATAAACTGTGTAAACTTAAAGGTAGCATTTTTCCATAAGGTAGCGCGAATCTATACACACTGCTGTTGCTTTGCGCTACTGTAGCATTTTTCAACAAGGCAGATAAGCCAGTCTCCAATGCAGGGTAGCAAGGTAGCACAGACAAACCAGTGTCCAACAGCAAATTAAACTGGGGACTTCTTTGGGTTTTCTACAGGGAATAACATGTCAAAATATGAAAATAGTTCCTATTAAAACATTGATTTGCCCTAAAAAACAAACAAAACACCGGATGGATCGAGTCTCGTAAAGAACTCAGAAAGAAGAGTGTTGATATGTTGAGCATTATGGCATGCTTGTGTGACTTTAGAAAGTAGGCTATAGGGTTATTGGTGGTTTACGTAGCCTGAACTGTTTAACAATTTATACTTAACAGAAAAGGAATGTAAAACACCTGGGTGTGGCTTTGACAATGATGCATAAATCATAAGACCATTCTCAACTAACTGCACACAGCACAGCTCCACTAGTCAGAAATCTGATGCAGTGGAAAGTTTGTGATTCAGTTTTAACCGCAAGTGTGCAAATGTGTGTGAAGTTTGCAGAGAAAGTTGGCATGAGAAAAAGAGTTTGTGTGTTCAAAGTCCTGTGGTGCTGTGTGCTACTATAATGAGGATCTAACATGTGCAAGACCATATGTTATTTTGTACTTTCTCCCTTTAACTTTTTAAAGCATATTTTTTCTTTAGATGAGGGGTTGCTTTACAGATGAGCTGGAACACCGTTTAGATAAATCTGGTGAAAAACGAAAAAGCTAAACTGAACTTTACATAGCTGTAGTTGTGAGCCTCTACCTATTATAAGTCTAAAACAAAATAGAAGCAACTGGAGAATATGTAGTATAACGAATACAATTGCAGCTGTGATCACACGGCTAATGTCTGCTGCCAAATCACAGCCAAATGTTATTCGTGACAATGCATGCAGGTCAATCATTGTCACAAATAACATTTGCCTGTGCGTTGTTAAATTTAAAAAAAATTAATTGAATTTCTCTGTATCATTACAACCCCATAAACATATTATGTTTGTGGTCATTTATTTATGAAAGATGAATTCATTAAAGTCTAACAGAGAAATGATTTACATTGGCTTGAACTGAAAACATTCATGTAACTATCTAGCTATTTCAGTTCAGTCATGTATTTCACCAGAACAATGTGCTCGACCCAACTTTGTTTTATTTTAGCCAATACGATAGCAATAATACATGTAAACTTTAATAATAATACACTTAATAATAATACAGGTAAGGAAAAATAATATCAAAAATAATATCATTAATGATAATAATATTGGTATAATAACATTACACATAATGTAATTATAGATGTCTGCAAACAAAAAGTACAGGGGAAGAAAAATTGTGGAGGAAAATATTATATATCTGAGATAAGAGCAGATATCTAGACTTACTATCTTATCTTTCTTGGACAGTCAAAGACCTTCCGATTTTTTGTACATTCAGGACCAGAAAAAAGAAGATAGAACAAAAGGTGGAGTTTATTTTATTAGGCAGTTACAGACTGCTTCGATAACAAAATGCTGTAAAAACTCCACACACCCCAAAAGAAACATCCTTTGTGGCATACTGACACTACTGCCATTATGATGGCTTCAGACTGTACTGATTTAAGACTTTCAACAGGTTGTGCCTCACTTGAACACGCTGAAAAACTGGTTCCTTATGACAGTATTTCATTTTAATCACATCTAAGTGGAAGCATACTATGTATATTAGTAAGCTAATAAATGTGTAATTTTATATGGTTGCTGAGCATGGAGTGTGCATCATATGGGCTCAAATTGTCAAATTGCAGTCTCATCCGTTATGGAATAAACAGGTTTTCCAGCCTTCTGAGAAGAACCTTAAGCTCTAGTAGCATCAACAAAGACAGGTGTCAGATATCAGTTGTACTGGGGTTTCAGAAAGGCAGTAGAGACTAATTACACCAGCTGTTTATCACTGTGGAGTTGTACGCAGAGAGGGAGGAACCACAGATCCATGGAGACTGGTAACCTAGCACGCATGCTCACTCAAGTAGAGGATGAACGTAATGAATTCAAAAGATCCAGGGTCCCCTGACCACAACCCAGATTGTGAACAGTTAGAGATTATTCCTTTCAATGCTCCATCTAGTATTTAGATAGCAGTGTATGTTTCTTGCTGGATCTAGTTAAACAGATATATAAATAAAAATATAAGTGTAGATCTAAAGGATAAATACGTAGAAGTAAACAATAAACACAAGTCAAATGCAGATGGTGGTGGAAAAATAAATGAAGAAAGGGGTAATCTGAGGAGGTGATTCTTCTGATCACTGTGGAAGAAAGAAATTGCGTGGTGTGGAGTTCAGGAGAAAGTTTGTTCCTCCACTGAGGATCAAGGACAATGAAGTAGTGAGACTTCACCTTCTTTTATTTTAGCGAAAGACATGCAAAGAGATTAAAAGTCAAATATCTAAGCAAGTCTGCAGTATGTAGTTCTGGTTGCACAAAGCCATTCGAAGAACTTAGAATGTTGTAATCAAATATGAAAAAGCCAGAAAAACAGTAGGGGAGTGCTTAAGTAGAGTTCAGTCTTTTCAAGATTCAACTTCAGGTGGTGAGTCTCCACCCATGAAGAACTATCGGAAAGGAAACTGAAAACTCTCAAAGTGAGGCTGATACTTAATAAACAATCCCATTTCCAAAAAACTGGGACCTCATGTAAAATGTACATAAAACAAATTACAATGATTTGCATATTGTATTGAAAATGAATATGTATTGAAATTAATTTGTCATCATGTTTCAAAAAAGTTGGGACAGGGCAAAAAAATACTGGAAAAGAAAATGAGGGTAACTGGTCAGTAACGTGTATTATACATGAGCATCCCAGAGAGGCAGAGTCTCCCAGAAGTAAAGATGGAGAGGTGTTCACCAAATCTTCTACAGTACATAATATTAAAAGATTCAGAAAATCCAGAGTAATTTCTGTATGAATGAGACAAGGTGAAACATTTGAATGGACATGATCTTTGGGCCCTCAGACAGCATTGGATTAAAAACATTGCATGTGCTCATATACAGTTTGTTGCTGCTTATACAAACAAGTTAAAACTCTAGCATGCAAAGATGAAAAACGTGATCTAAAATCGCTGCCTCCTCATTCATTAGTCCCTGAAAATACTCCTTCCATCTGCTCAACCCACTCTCTCTGCCTGTGAGTACATTTCCATCGTTATCTTTTACCACATTAACCCTCTGCATATCTCTCTAAAATTGCTGCCACCTTCTCGGGCCTGAGCTCATTTAAGATGGGCTGGGGCAAATTGGAAATGGAATACCATCCTGAAGCATAAATTTTAACTTCTTTCTGATTATTATGGACTCTGAGTCCTCCGGGCTGAAGCAAAAATTGACCATCCCACTAGTCATCAATGAACAGTGCAAAAGCCAGCATCTATGAGAGTAGGGGTGGGAATCTCTTGGCACCTCACAATTCGATTCGATTTCGATTCAGAGGCCAACGATTCGATTCTAAACCGATTATCGATACATCTCGATGCATCAGTTTTTTTATGTACGTTTCCATGTGTGATTTTTAAAAATATACATATAAATCTGAGTTTACTACTTAGAGTTTGCTAATCACTTTTTTCATCTACTTTTGTGATCATTAAAGAAAATCAACAGATGAATTGTGTTCTGTAATATTTTCATTAGAGACAAGATTTTTATTGTCACATATATGACTTTCTATGAACAATTTTGGCCATTTTAACAGATTTGACTTCAAACACAAAAACCTCCTCAGCCTGTCCCTGAGACAGAAAAAAAATTAAAATTTTTCTGCTACACAATGTTTTGCCGCTTGCATTTCAACACATTGTGCAAAACTTATGGCTTTGAATTTAGCTCTCATAAAAAAACACTGTGCAATATGAGGTAGAAAAGTAAACAGAAATATCATAACAGTGCTACAATTAAATCATGGCAGTGTACCATGTAAGTGCAACATACAGTGGTAAAGAAACAGTAACTGTAAAGGTGCT
>JBBPCX010128260.1:0-13781 GCA_037974365.1 Hydrocynus forskahlii | reverse complement strand
GTGAAGACACTGATACACAAAGGACTATTTCATGACTACAAAATGGCTTTGTGTGTGTGTGTGTGCGTGTGTGTGTGTGTGTGTGTGTGTGTATGAGGTCCTGTTATCATTTTAGCTCGCTTGATGTATGAAACAGATTCTTCCCAGCCTCTTTATGCAAGAATTTTACTGGTTCTTTATAACTGATACACAAGACACAGAAGAGACAGAGTGGGCTTTTTTTGATGGCTGACTAAAAATATCAAATATAAAACACAAATATAAAATATTCTGTATGCAAATAGGTTTCGTTCAAATAATAATAATAATAATAATAATAATAATAATAAAGTAATGTAACACAATAGAACAGACTAATGTGTGGTCCACCCAAAAGGGACCCGAACACAAATAGTAATAGACAACAAAGCAAAGTAAGGACAAATGTAATAACTTTAAGCAGATTGGTTAGAGAGTAAAGTGAACACAAGGGACACGGCAGAATATATTCTGTTAAACACAACTGAGTAGCAAGTTAAATTATACCCCCTGCTTGGCACAGAGAGGCGAGGCAGCCACAAGCACCATATCCTCTAGTGTTTCTCCTACCATTAAACAGGCCAGGAAGTCCATATAGTCAAACTCACATGCTGCCCGGCCTATTTAATGGTAGGGGAAACACTAGAAAATCAATTAGTCTGACGCTGGGTCTCATTGAAACGGTCGATAAATCAGCCTGAGATTTTCTCCAGGATATTCAGTCAGGTGGTGCAACCTTTGGGCTGTGACTGCAGACGGGCCGTTCATGGGCCGGACTGAGCCGGACTGAGCCGGACAGAGTCGGACTGAGTGGACCATCACTTGACTCTGCTCTTTTTCAGGGATGGAGAGGAGCACCAGTTGAGTGTTGTCGAGCTCTCAGCATCAGTGTCAGAATGAGGGGGTTCTGTGTGTGTGTGTGTGTGTGTGTGTGTGTGTGTGTGTGTGTGTGTGTGTGTTATACTCCGCTCTCTGCTATAGATTTTCTCTGTCCCTAATTACACAGCAGTTGCTATACAACACCACAGACCTGATTTATTCTTTCTCTCACCCCTTCTCTGTCTTCTTTCTTTCTTTTTTCTTTTCTCTATTTTCTTTCTCTCAGCTTTCTCTCTCTATGTATCTTACCACCCCACATTTTAATCTGCCATGCACTTCTTTTCTCTCTTCCCTCACTCCTTCTGTCATTTTTCTTTCTCTCTCTCTCTCTCTCTCTCTCTCTCTCACCCTGTCTTCTTTCTCTCTCTCTCTCTCCTTTTCTCTTTCTCTCTCTCTCTCTCTGATCTACAGATCACATCCTTCTCACACATTGTCTTCCCTCTCGCCTCTCTCCTCGCTTCCTTTCTTTTCTTCACTCTTTATCTTCACAGCTCATTCAGCCTGCAGCTCCTGTTTAAAGTGTATATGTGTGTGTGTGTGTGTGTGTGTGTGAGGGAGAGAGAGAGAGAGAGAGAGAGAATCATGAGAATACACACACACACACACACACACACACACACACACACATACACCTACACACTGCTGTACAGAATGATAATTTCAGTGTGTGAATGACAGAAATCTCTTTAACTGTGTCAGAAAAAAATACACAGAAGTGATGGAGTGTATTAAAATACAAAATATCAATAGATATTCAATGAATATTAAGAACAAGTGAAAGATAACACAAGGCAACAAAAAAACTGTAATCATCAGAAACCACAACACACTTTTCTAAACCATTTCCTTTTCATGCTGATTTCATGCTGATTTCAGTCTCATCAACTTGTGTGAATTATGAGTAATATTAGATTTGCAATAGACTTGCATACAGTTTTATTAAACCGCAGGCACCAATCAAGTAACTGTTTCAATCTTTTCAGTGCGAAGTCAGATAGGTGGACACTGTGGTATAGATATAATGATCAGTGTCAGTTTTGACCTGTTGACCTGTGTAATAAAACAGGATCTCATTTCAGAGCCGCCATGAGGACTCTACCCCAAACCCCACCATCTCACTCACCCAGACCCCTCCAAACTGCACCCAAACCCCACCCTCTCACTCACCCCCAACCCACAAACCCCAGCCCAAATTCCAATTTCATTCTTCAGCAAACTTATGATTGAAAGCAGAAATAAAATAAAAGTAGACAGTTTAGAGAATGATGTTTTGGCCTCCACAGTCCCCACTGAGCTGCAGGGACGAGCTAGACCCACAAGTTCCAAATTATCCAGAAAATCAGACAGAACTGTTGCTGCGAGGGTTTGGACACAAGTTATTTCCGAAAGTTGCTGGAAAGGATGTGGTGAATCCGTGCTGCTGTGATAAAGGCAAGGGGGGTTATTTTGATGAAATTTATACAGAAACTTTAAAATCTATTAAACTGCCCACAGAGTGTCTGTTGTTACAGTTCAAAACCAGTCAGTTACCAGCTCACACCTTCCATGCCTTGAAGGATCTGCTGGTATAGAATCACAGACCTTCTGAAATTTTGTGGAGTCCAGGCCTCGATGGGTCAGAGCTGATTCATATATTTATACACACAGATACACACACATACAGAAAGAAAGAGAGGTAAGGAGATATAAAGTTAGTTGTCATTTGACGTTCAGAGTTCAGCAGGTTCCCTGTGGTGTTTACTGGTCAGGGTTTTCATGCTCTGTCTCTGCACTGCTGACTGAAAGGAGGTAATTAGGTGTCAGAGGTGGTTATTCTTCAGATTTGTGTTTCCGAGAGGTGAATGGAGCAGGTCAGGCTTTTTTATGGGAGACACATCTCAGATGTGATGTTTTAGTCACTATAAGAGTTGCTTTCCATTGCTTTCACGTTGTGGTCACTATCTCTCTCTCTCTCACTCGTCTAAAAGAAACGAAGATGCTACATTGTATAGTTATGGAGAGATGTGGAGGTGTTAGTGAGTGTATTTGCTTTCTAGTGCTTAGAGAAGACCGCTGCTTTCTTTTTCTTTGTATGTCTCTGCTCTTCATTAACTCTGATGAGCTTTACCTGTATCTAATGGACTTTACCTGTACCCGGAGGGGTTCACCTACATCACTGCTTTACATGCAGGACTTTTAAGCATCAAGAGCTGCGAGCATTTTCCATCAAAAAGAGAAAGAATCCACTAAAATTGTCCTTTATTTTTCTAATTTACAGTAATTGTCTCCAATTCCACTTACTAGCTAAGACTCCCACAATCACACGGTCTCAGCAACTCTGGACGGTTAAGGTGAGCAGCTGCTCCGCTGCATCTTCTCAAACGGCTGCTTCGAATAGCCTCAGCACACTTGGAGTAGGACACTAGTGTCAGGATCATGCTGAACAATATAAATGTGATATATCTGAAATAAATATACATTTTAAAAATCAGGTTAAGACCAAAATATTCCCAAGCACAGAGTAAAGCAGGAAGCAACATTTATTCTGTAAATCAGCAAAATGCAAAAAACAGATACTAGTAATGTTCCAAAACTAAAGTGCAGTCCAAAAGGTAAACACATCCAAATCATCCTACCAAAGAGTAGAGAGCAATAGCTGAAACCAGAAACTCAAACCAAATCAGCAAACAGAACAAAAGGGGTGAGACAGGAATCAGAACTGAGAAAAAGCAGGCAGGGTAATTCAAATCAGATAAATCAAATAACAGGATACAACAAACGTTCGGTATAGAGGAATATTCCTTGAAAATGCTTCACAAATCTGAATGCGGAAGTCTAAGATATTTATGTTTAGAATTAGAACAAGGGCATTAGGACTCATTGTGGGGGAAAAGGGGTGGAGCCTGCAGTTAGTCTTCTAACGGGATCTGACAGATATATCTCTCCAAATGCACAATTATTAAAAGTGAATGCATAATTCTTTTCAATTTGTAAAATTGAACACGTTACAAAATCATAAAACCTGAAACATGATGTGCATTAGTTTGTCAACTGGATGTAACCACAGCCTTCAAATTCATCTTGTAGTCGGTTCTGCTACCTTTTCACCTCGTCCTGTTGTTCTGCCTCGTGATGTGATTTTGTTTAGGCTCCCATGTGCTCCCTCAGGTGAGTTTTGTTGTGGTTTGTAGCCCCTCCTCAGCCCTGTACTGTCGATAGTATGGTCAAATGTTTGTTGTGTGTTTACCTTCATGGTTCCCAGATGCTTAGGTTCATTTATTTATTTACCCTTGCAGTTCAGTCAACAGCTGTTGGATTTCTGTGTTTCACTGTTTGATGTATTTTCTGCTTTGTGAACCTTGAGTTTTGGGAGTTAATGTCTTTGAGCTGTGTTTCTGGATTACCTTGTTTTGGATTATTTATTAAACCTTTGTTTGGGACTCACGGATGCATGCAACTGCTCCATTCATTTCTCTTGTTTGTTTTTTCCTTGGAAACAGATTTTCAAGGCCACTTAAAAATCTTATATTTTAACATTTTTTGTGGCTGAGCTTTGATTTTGATGTGATTTGGATCAGCATCTTTTCTTTTTCGGTTCCTTCCCTTACTTCACTGATTTATTTTCAAAGGCTCTCATTTTCAGTCCAGTTCCTGAACCTGAACAGTTTCAGAGGATTTTTTTGCTTGTTAGGACACACAGTAACCTACTTATGAATCATTCGAGCAGAACGAAGACCATCTAACTTAAATCCTGAACCAGTGTGATTCCAGATGATCAGGCGGTGATCAGTATACTGGTGGTGCTGAATGCTGAGTGGTTGAAGCCTTTTATCTAGGCTTCTTGTTGCTTTAGGCACTTTACCACCTGTTGCAGTAAAACATTCTTTACCCATTTCTTACGTTTAAACTATTCAGTATGTCAAATATAAGACAGTTTGACAGACATAAAATGGTATTTTTGCACCAACAAGGATTCAAAGCAAAATATAAGAAACAAAGGGTGCCTCAAGACTTTTGCACAGTACTGTAACTCTCCAGTTTTAAAAGGTAAAGTGTTTTTCAGTGTTTCTCACAGCCGGGCAGGCTTGAGCGAGCTCTGCCGTCCAATTAGCCCTCACCTCGTGCATTTTCATTTCAAAAGTCACCACAAGAGACGTGCAGCTGCACCTGGGGAGGCTTTTCAGCTTCAGTGAACCTGTCAACCTCTTTCTCTTCTCCCCAGTGCTGCTCTAAGCCTTCATTTACATCTGTGGTTCTCAGCATAGCTCTGTACAGCGCTCCCTACCTGCCATACCACTGAAATTGTATTTAGCTATCCAAGCCATAGCTAGCATGCTTGTCTACCATTAGTCACCACTTTCAGTGCAAGTGGTGAGGCTGACACAGTTCATTTAGGGCTAATATTCACATATTTCTTCTGGCGGCTGAGATGGTGTTCCACTCTCTGCATAAACACTGTGGCTGGCTAAACTGGATACAGTTTTCATGCTGGAACATTATTTCATAGCTTTACTGGTAAAGTCAGGAGTTTGGGATACTCAAACTAGAAGCCATCATATGGTGTTTTACCAGTACTTAGTGTTATTGACCATAAGCTCCATTTCATAATCAGCCCAATTTCCCCAATTTCCAGAACTCCTTCTAAGAATCACAATCACAAAAATGTGCCAAATTTCAAATATCAAAGATCTTTGTTCCCAGTGTGTTCACCATTTTAGTTCCTTTATTAGCCAGAAAATGTCATGTTTTTTTTTTATTCATCTCTTCCGACCTACAAAAAGCCAGCTAATATAATTAGGTTAATTATAATGTGGATCACCAGACAAGTGTTATATATTTAATGAGCTATTACGTTTTTAACAAGCCATGAAATGTTTTAAATGTTTGTCATTGCAGGAACCCAGTTAAAGTAAAGAGCCAATAAACCATTTAAAGTGTCATTGGTGAAGTTGAGGAGGAGAGGAAAAGTCTGGCTTGAGAAAATGATAGGAAATTGCAACAAGGGCAAAAAATGAAGGAAACATTTCCAGTAATGTATTGGCTTTTGCACACATGAGCTCTGCCAATAAATCTGATCTAGTTCTAAATCTGGTGCCAGTTTATTAAGCATTAGCTTCCACTGTTCATATACTGAACTCGATAGAAGCAGCTAGCAAAGGTCTGAGCAAGACCCTTAACCCCAAGTTGCTCCTGGGAGACTGTGCCCTGTAGTTAGGGAATGGAAGTCACTTTGGATAAAAGTGTCGGCTAAATGCTGTAAATGTGAATTAGGAAGACTATTAGAAAGTGTCCCTAACAAACTTGCATCAGGCTCCTGTTACTCCCACATCACATTTTACTAACCTGATATGAAATATTAGTGAAAAATAGTGGGTCCGTCTTAATAAATGAGGACATTAGCCATCCTCAGATAACCCTAACATGTTGTAATAGAATGTTCCCAGTACATTTTCAGTAATAAAAAAATAGGGCTTCGTACATGATCTGGAGGCCTTATTCATTACGTTCATTCATTTAGTTCATTTTCTTTCACGCTTTTATCCAAATCGATGTAGTCTCATGGCAAACCTATGAATAACAAAAACCAATCAGTGTTAATTTTATGTATAAAAGAATATTTTAAGGAACTCAACTTTCCAATCTCTTCAGTTACGTTTCCAGTGCTCCAACACTGAACTGTGTTACCAGTTTGTTTTTATATATGGTACATTTTCTGATCAATGAATGTGATGTTTAAAGGCCTTACTATTCTCCCCTATGTAAAGCCCCAAGGACACAAAATTCCTAAAACTAAATGTTAAGTTATACATGTAATCCCATTCAGATTCAATGACACAGTTACACATAATGGGAGACTTTAAAATCTTGGAAGAGCAGAAATGGCCACCTGCTAATGGAACAGAAGCACTGGAGGCAATGTCCTTGACCTCAGTGCATTTGCAGAGGTGTCATAAGGTATTGGCCTTGGTGTAACACTGGATGATATATATTTTTTTTGCAATTTTTTTCACATTTCCAAATGAAGAACAGGGGGGTGAGAAACTTGATTGCCCTGCAGTAATATTACTGACTGCAGTCTCTCTAAAAGCTAGTTCAGAATGCAGCAACCTGTTTTCTCAAGAGGAAAATAATAGTCTAGTCTTCTTCGGTCCACACGGGCTCCCTACCTGACCGAAAGACCTCGCTTATGACATTTAAAGCCCTTAATGGCTGAGCTCTGGCATATCTTACAGATCTATTGAAGCTTCACAGCCTGTCCAGACCACTTCTCTCTCTCTCTTTCTCTCTGAAATTAAAGCTCTTGACATGTTTGCTTGGCATGCTGGTAAATTGCTGATGCATTATCAGCCGTCCATGGTGTGTGCTGTGCTGAGATACGTGGCAAATGAAATGCATACATTAATACACTGAGATTAGCAGCCATAACAAAGGGACTCGGGGGCAGAATTCGCTTAAACTCTCTCTCATCGGGAGCACCGCTGATTGTGTAGGTCAAGTCTGGTGTTGCTTTGTTAAAATGTTTAGGAATGTAAGCTCTTTTTTCTTCTTGACACTATCAATGGTTTGAAGGGCCACTTTGAACATACACAGCAAGTCTGACCTGAATCACCCTGCCAGTTAAGAGTCTGTTCAAGTTTGTATGGCTTGGCTTGACCAATATCTGGAACCAATTTTAGGAATAAATGTTCAGAACTTTAATGTTATGGAACAAAAACATAGAAATAGTTTGTTTTTCAATAGAAATAAATAGGTGAGGAAGGAGCTCTGGCACTCCCACTGATCTGCTGTAGACTCTACTGTGTAGCGGTTAATTCTGTACACCTCTGACTCTTAAATACTGTTACTTGTCTCCATGGTGATATCCTTTAATTTTTGCACACCATTCGGTGTCCACCAGAGGTGGACGAGTTCCTGTTCCCAGTGTTGGTTTTTCCCAAAACTTCTTCCTTCAGATTTAGGAGGCTGCTACAACCACCAACCAATGACAGTGCAAACAGTGGGGCTACTATTACACCAGTGTATCATAGCAGAGGAATATTTTGCACCAAATGAACTTAAAGTATGCCAAAGTATGACTTTAGAGAACATTAATGTTTCAGGTATCATCGACTCACCTGATTTTATCACGGCTAGATGGAGTTATTGTGGTTTAATTAATCTTGATCAAGTTAAAATTTTGAGTTGCAAAGTAACAATTCTACTAATAAAAAAATGACATCAACATGCCACGTTAGTTGTCTGGAGATCCTATTGGTTTTAATTTTGCTAGAGGGCTTTATCCTCAACTGGAAGAGTAAAGCATTTGACTTTTGAGATCATTTATGTTTCAGGTATCATCTTATGTAGTTTTACAGTGGTTAGATGGAGTTATTGTAAGTAATCTTGGTCAAATTGAAAATTTGAGTTTAACAAATTAACAAATGTGAAACTTGGATTGTTAATGTATTGAATTATCATGTTATAATTGTACATTTTATGTTGACCTGTCTATGTCATACACTTCTGTATATGGTGTATGACATGGACAGAAGCTGTCAGTGTTAAAAAATAAATAAATAAAAAAAACTTCAAATTAAAGTTTATGTTGATACTGAGCCAGGCAGAACAAATTCAGACTCATATGGCTGCGTTTACATGTCAAACAAGCCCGGATGCTTCACATTTCTGGACCTATTGTTAATATTCATCGCTGGCTCAAACATTCTGGCTGTTTAGCATTGAGACAGGATGCAACAAACAAACAGCATATGCTAGCTCTCATCCCTGCGTTTAATTATTCAGCTGTCTGCCAGCGGGTTAGGATTGTGTGCATGGAAACATAAACACTTTTAGGGTGAGGTGCAAGCATGCGGGAGGAAGGACAGTTCTGTAAAACAAGTGACGACAGTGTGGGAACATGTGTTGATGTGCCGCGAACAGAACATCGACATAAGGAGGTGTTGTGTGTGGGCGTGTCGTGGTGTATAAACACAAACAGGCATCAGGTACAACATGTTTACTAAACACATATGATTGGTATAAATAATATCTGGCATAAAACATAAAACTTACATATTGCACAGACTCGTTGCCATGCAGATATGCAAGAACGTCTTCACTTAAACCTTCTCTGAACATAATTCATAATTACACAGTAGTTGTAACATATTTACTGGCCACTTTATTAGAAACACCTCTCTTGTGATTCAGTTCACTGGCAAGTTTTCAGTGTAGTGGTTGACGGTTAATCTCATGAATACTGTGCTAAGTCTTATACATTATTTTGGCTCTGTTACGTCCAAGATAAGAGAAAAACTGTGGAAGCTAGCATAGATGCAACTAAGGTCAGCATTACCTTTCAAATCAGCTTGCCTTAGTGAGCTCTTTGCAAAGTAATAATACTACAAATATAATCTGACATCAACATGTCACCCTGATTGACATTCTGGAGCTCTTATTGGTTATAATTGTGCTTGGGGACTTTATCCTCACCTGGAGGAGTAAAGTGTTTGTATTAGCAGAGGAGCCCCTGAAGTTCTTGGCACCTGAATTAGAAATTGTTCAGCAATTCAGCCTTGTAAATATGGCGACTCTGGCATCCCAATGAGCCATGACACCTTCAAACACATCCAGTCACTTTTGGAAATGACTTTAAAGAACATTGCTGTTTCAGGTATCATTACAGTGGCTAGCTGGAGTTATTGTGCTGCAAATTCTCCTGTCCTGCCTCAGGTTCAATAAACTGTAAATAGTGAGCTTCAGCTCATCTGGTCAGGGAGACTGGGGAGAAATTAGGAGGGTGAGGTTCAAAATCTGTCCCTCTACCGAAGGTTCCAAGACCCACAAAGCTAGAAATCCTAACACAGATTAATATACTCATAAAGCAAAGGCTGATTGCTCCTCAACTCTCTGGGATTTGGTGACTTCCTCTCTTTGGCCATCATCTGTTACCAAGATGATGTTCACATTTTATTTCCAAATGTGGGCTTCTGGTCAGTTAGAGATTCCTCTTCGCTTGGGTAAGCTGATGTCAGGCGACCACACCACACCTCCTTCAAACACATGGTGGTCAAAAAGTTACACTTGTTGCATATAATAATAATGAACACCAAGAAAACTTTCTTGAACCCCTTCAAAGTTATTGTTTCTGCTTGGCTGCGGAGATGTTTTAGCCGTGACCCTCTCTGCATCTTTCCTGTTCTTGGCCTCTTTGTTCAGATGTTTCCAGCAGACTGGCTTTTGTTCATTCACTCTCAAGCTACAACATTAATAGCACAGTGATATTTCACTAATTTGTTGTTGGCATAAATATCATAATAATTTAAATGGAGCAACATAAGTAGTAAAACCAGAAGAATCCTCCATGTTGTCCTCACAATGTTGGTTTAGACAGATGGTCGTTAGTTAACCAGCTGTCACTGTGCAATGCCTTCAGATTCTCCTGCCGATTCCTTCGGTGGGACATTGTTAAAACTTTTTAAATGAGTATATTTATTATTTCAAAATGGTTTAAAGTCATATTAATGCAATTTTCTTTGAATGACTGTGACAACCAGTGGGAAACCAAGATTTACTTGCAGGGATCTGGCGACCAAGTATTTCCACTCCTACCAATGGCCAGTTAAAATAAAAGACATTTTATTAATGGCATTAAGCAGACGCTTTTATCCAAAGTGACTTCCATTCCCTAACTACGGGGGCAGTCTTCCTGGAGCAACTTGGGGTTAAGAATCTTCCTCAGGAACCCAGTGGTGGTATGCTGAAGGTAGGATTTGAACCCATGACCTCTTGGTCCAGAGGCAAGTGTCCTACCCACTGGGTTCCACCATCCCAAATTCCAGTTTTACTGATTCCAGTACTTTGTGTAGTGGGAAAAAAACTCCAAAAAATGGCATGGAAGTGAATGTAATCACAGCCATGATATACTTATAAAACTAGATTTAAATCATGATACGATATAATTACAATGTATAGCAAGCGGCAATAACCCTAGACTTGCCCGTGCATCCTCTTTAACTAAAGTAAACCATAGCTTATGTTTGATGAGCTCACATTTTCTGCTCCTCACTCCAAGAAAACAAGAAGACAACACCCCAATAAACAGGCAGAGGTGGTCCTCAAAGGGCAATCATATGGGCATCCTGATCCATGTTGATATACAGCTTATCGGGGAAATGAAAAGGCCAAAGTGCTGGATTACGTACTGAATTAGGCTGGACTGCTTGAATCATCGCCATAAGGAGACGGTGGAGGGAATTAATGGTCTGTATTCCTGTGATCAGATGGCATTCAACTTATATATTTGAACATCAGGGACTTGATTACCTCCAGCTGTCAGTCACACCAGAAAGGAGTGACTTCAACCCTTCGAGTTCTTTAGAAAATCCATGATGTTTTTATGAGCTTTTTCTAACTCATGGACTGAAGAAACTCAGGGGATTCTAAACTTTCAACCCAGACTGAATCTGTGTTTATGAGTAGATGTATTATTTATCTGTAGCTTATTTATCTCTTTGTGTAGAGAGGTAACATGTGGGTCAGGGTTTTTTAAGACCCACACGCACTCATCACTAGGAAACCAAACGCTTTAATTTTACTCCTTAAAATTATCTTACTTATGAGCTTAATTCTCCATACAGGAATACTGAATGTTCCCTCTACTTTTTCAAATTTGCCCCTTAAAAATTAAATGTACTGAATTAACGCCTTAAATTTAAGATTAAGGGGTTTCACACTCAGCCCTTAAATGTACTTTTAAGGTCTGGTGTATTTTCAGGGTTAAATTAAGGTAGGGTTGGGCACATTTTAAGTACATTTTGTTTCGTAGTGCGTCCTGTTATGAGAGCTAAAAGTATGTAATCAGTGAACTGAACCTGGCCCTCAGTGTTTCTGTACAACTTAATCAAAACACTACGTTTTGACCCACCCACCTGCAGAATCTTCCAGTACAATTATCTGAACTATAACCTGTAGGACCTGTGGTTCTCATGTATTGACCCATTATCTGAGAGTTGTACAGTGTTACCCATAACCACGAGTCCCGCGGGTCGACCCAGTTTTAACCACGTAGGGCTACAAGCATGCCAAGTTTCATGTGGAGCTTCACAACATCTCCAGGAGACTCCAGTGACAGACTAGGCAGGATGAATAATTCTCATGTTTCCCCAAACCTACAAGTCCCAGCAGCATCAGCTAGAGCTTCATATGCTGTACAGCTTGTCTTCGTGGCACAGCTGACTGAACTCTGTCACTTATTTAGCAATTAGACATCACTCATCAATACACCCCCCCCCCCCCAAACACACACCTGGATGGAATTAGCTGATTCAGCATGAAGTAAAAGATGGATGGGCCCGCAAAAGATAATCACAGGAGTTCCTGCTCAAACCAATTTAGCAATTAACATCTCACCACACAGAATAGATTAAACCCAACACCATCCCACACATGAATAATGCAGCACCGTACATATAGGATTTATGTAAAAGAGCCTCTTCTGCCAATGAAATATTGATGTGAATTTAAACGACTGTAGTTTATTATCACTTTTTTTTTAAGAAGTGTTCTTCATCCATAACTTATTCCATAAGCAGCTGGTGGTGCGTTGTAAAAAAGCTAAAAGAGCAGGCAAGGAGCGAAGCATGCATGGCAATTCAGCACAGATATCCTCAACATCTGCCCATTTCTCAAATGACATTAGACTTAACCAACAACATGGCACCGCTGGAACATCTGTTGCAGCTATTTCTCACCTACAGATACAGATAGTAAGAAATGCATCGACTCACATCAGCAGAAACTCAGAGGATCAGCAGCGCAGGTGAACCACCTGTACACCCACATCACCTGGAATAAATTTGTTTCGTCTGTGATGCATAAACAAGTGCAGCGGCAGTCCCAGCAGCTCCTGCTGGAGTCCTGGCTTCCTGAGGTTATGGTTAGCCAGAGGAGATGTGAAAGACTGGGGTTGTTATCATCCTGATGAAGAGAAATGCACCTAATTTACTCCTTGACATAATTTCCGCATGAATAAAATTTCCTCCAGCTGTCAAAAGTTAAGTAAACTGAAAGATAAAATTGCTCAAGCATGATTGCTCACGTGCACTGGGTACTAATTTAATTAAGTACATTTTTTTCATTCCACACCGTCATAAAACAAGGTATGTTTTTGTTCATGGTCGGACAGACATTGTAAATGTATCCTTAATGGTCCAACATGGGCTAATGAGATCCAGTTTTGTACCTCCAACATGTTTTGCCCCTGGAGAAAGCATACCTTTTCATAACCTAATGCTGAAATGAAAGTGGCAGAGTAGAAGACCTGGAGTCACTGCAACTTAATGTAATACACCTGCAGTATATTTCATTATTTTCTCTTACTGAAAGTACTGAAGGTGTAACTTTGAGGGCAGTATCCAGGAGAGCTACCACCCAAACGATGAGAAGTACTACAACAGCAACAGTTTAGTACCTTGTTTCCGTGGTTTTTTTTTGTTGTTGTTTAAATGCATAACTCCCACAACATGGTCCCACATGAAAGTACTTTCTTACTTGGAGGCTTCATGTCTCCACACTGACATCACAGGAGGCTTTGTTTCATGATCGTACGTCATGTAGAATCAGATCTCAAACTTTTAAAAACTATGAACTTTGCAGTATTTGGAACTTGAAATGGAAACAATTATAAAAAAAAAGTTATTTTTAAAACTCAAAATAACTAAACGTATTTTGATTTCTGACCATGAAAACAAGCAGCAGCAGTTTTTTGAGCGCAGTCACGTGTGTGAGTCTGGCAGTGGGTGGAAGGGGTATATATAAAGGCTTATTCCAACAAGCTTCTGTTGTTATTAAGGGCGTTTTGGTTAATTGTGGTTTTGTTTTAAAAACTGCTTGTAATGACAAAAGGGCAGAAGGGGTGTGTGAGT
>JBBPCX010128187.1:0-10623 GCA_037974365.1 Hydrocynus forskahlii | reverse complement strand
ACACACACACACACACAAACACACCACTCACAAGCCAAGCTACGAAACGAGCTTTGTTCATAGCACACTGTGTTCTGGCTATCTGGCCAGTCTGCATATTTTAACCTGCAGAACCTGCGTTGTGTTCCTCCTGCAGCAGGTCTTAGCCTGACCTACTTGGCTGCTGTAGGTAGATTTAAATCAGCTCACAGACGCATTCTGAGAAGTTTCTCAGGCCTCCATGGTGTCCCTGCTCACACAAGGGCTGGTCAGACACCGGCCCTGCTTTTACTGCTGACCATGTTTACCTGACTTTCAGTTTCACCGGTTCTCTGGCTGGCTGTCACACATTAAGGAGTGCAGGTAAATCACATCCAGCTGCAAGAAGAGTCATGTTTGGATTGTTTTTAGTATAATTTTTGGATTGGTATAGTAATCACAATCTGTCTGGTTAACTTTCATTTTTGCAAATTTGACTACTTTGGAAGCCACAGCCAGGAATATTCTGAAAAACAGGCTTGCCTAGTCTGGAGCTGTATTACAGTCTGATAAGAGGATGGAACTTGTGATTGGTGGATGTGTGTGTTTTTCGTGGAAAGCCTCTGAATCTCTCAAAGATGGTACAAGGACCTTGGTTCCTCATGTCCTTGCCATCTTTTTGAATACAAGGATTATGTTGAAAACATAACAGAAAATGTAAAGTACTTGAAAATGAGTCACCCACATACATTTAAAGTCCATCATAATGGTTCAGTTATGACATCATGTGGACAACAACATTTTAGTTATCAGGCACAACAGTACTACAGGGCGTTTAAGCGATGCATTTACTTTCTACATACCCGCTTCTTCTTCTACTCTCAGCTGCTCCTGATCAGGAGCCCCTCAGCGTGATCAACCATGCTGAAGAGTCTCTCCTCAGCACATGTCCAAACCAACACAATCTCGCCTCTGACTTCTTCTCTAAAAGGTCCAACTCGAGCTATCCCTCTAATAAACTCATTCCTGATTCTGTCCATCCTCTTCACTCTCAAAGCAAAGCAAATCTTAACATTTTCAACTGTGCCACCTCCAGCTCTACTTCCTGTCTTTACTGTCATACACAGATCAGCCATAACATTAAAACCACCTGCCTAATATTGTGTAGGACCCCCTTGTGCTGCCAAAAGAGCTCAGACCCATCGTTATTTTGTCCAACACATCCCAAAGTTGATTGATCTGATTGAGATCTGGGGAATTTGGTGGCCAGGTCAACATCTTGAAGTCTTTGTCATGAAAGTGAAAGTGACCATTGTGCTCTGTGTGAACAGCATGAAATTCTTCTCTGTATTTAACCCATTCACCAAGTGAAGCAGCAGGCAGTCAGGAACACAGCTCCCGGGGAGCAGAGTGTTGGAACGGTACCTTACTCAAGGGAACATCAGAGGTGCTTAGCAGTCTTGGGATTCGAACACACGACTTCCTGATTGCAGGGCGAACGCCCTAACCACCAGCTGCCTCATGTTCCTCAAGCCATTCCTGAACAGTTTTTGCAGCTTGCGTTACCCTGCCACTGACATTAGGGAATACCGTTGCCATGAAGGGGTGTGATTGGTCTGCAACGATGCTTAAGAAGGTGATACATGTCAAAGAAATATCCACATTAAGTGTAGCAGTATTAACATTGCCCCTCTGCCAGCTCATCTTCTTCCATAGTGCATCCTGGTGTTATCTCTTCCCTAGGTAAGCGGCACACATGCAGCCAGCCGTCCACATGATGTAAAGGAAAACATGATTCATCAGACCAGGACATCTTCTACTGCTTTGTGGTCCAGTTTTTATGGTCACATGCCCATTGTGGGGGCTTTCACTGGTGGACAGATGTCAGTATGGACAGTCTTGACTGGCCTGCAGCTACGCAGCCCCAAAAGCAGTAAGCAGTGATGCACTATATGTTCATTAACCTTTTCAGCAGTTTGTGCTACAGTAGTTTGCGGGATCAGATCAGTAGGACTAGCCTTCACTTCTCCCACACATCAGTGAGCCGTGGGCACCCATAACCCAGTCGCCACTTCACCAGTTTCTCATTCTTCAACCTCTTCTGGTAGGTACTAACTACTGCATAGCAGGATCACCCCACAAGACCTGCTCTTTTGGAGGTGCTCTGACTCCGTCATCTAGTCATCACAATTTGGCCCTTGTTGAGGTGGCTTAGATTCTTACACTCACATCAATTTTCCTGCTTCCAACACAAGAACAGACCGTTCTATTGCTGCATGATTTCTCTCACTGTGCAGAAAATGGTACCACACAAATTACTGCTCAATGGTTGCCGTGTTGTGGGAGGTCCCATTCCATTAATGGACATGGAAAAGAAGGCTTACAAACTGTGCAGCAGTAGTAATGCAGCTATACTTTTATTTTTTTAAAAAGGAGCTACAAAGGTTTGTTTTAGCATAGAAGAATAATTTTAGTTTCCAAAACACTCTTTTTGAAAGGAGATGTGAGTGCGAAGAACCTAAAGGTATGGTGAACCTTCACTTATAAACATTTTATTTTCCAATTTAATCTTCCTAGATCCTTAATGTTTTGTGATAGCTCTTTAAACTTTAAAAAGGTTCTCTACACTCATTCAAAAACAATTATTTTTTTTTACATACCATCCATAGAAAGGTTCATTGGGGAGCCAAGACAGTGCTGTGTAATAGGAGTATATAGTGAGTGTTCTGAGAAAATCATCAGTGAGTGTACAGTTGTATGTACATGTTTAGGCACCCCTAGTCAAATAACATGTTGAGAAAATAAGTTCACATTCATAAAGAAAATGCACTTTTGCACATTATAACACATTTTAAAGAAAGTGACTAAATTTGTCACATTGGGGGGAAAAAATATAAATGTCTGTTTTTCTGGATAGGGATTAAGCGTAGTGCTGGAGTAAACATTACAGAACTAGTCTTAGTCCCTGGTTGGGAAACTAAAAAAAATGTGGCTTGTGCAAAATTTCTGGCAAATTTTCTAATTTATGTTTTATGCACCACCCCATTACTTAAAACCTACCAAATAAAAAGAAATTGTACATTAAAACATGTGGACAAAATGACACCCTGTCAGCTGCTAAAGAGCTGCCTCTCAGCCTCCTCACAGTTCTGGTCAGTGACTTTCCAAAGTTCAGCCCTGGGGACCCTCCTGTCACCCACATGGCCCTGTGCCACACTCCAGGGCATGTTTATAATATTGGTACTGACTTAACTGTTTCGCCAGTATTTCCCATTTGCATTTTTGCTCTTACATTCTGTTCTTGTTCCACACATTCTTCTGTGTTTTGTATTTTGATTAAATTCTGCAATCACACTTCTTTGACAAGGACATTAATTTCTTTTACATTTTTTATGATTATCTTTTGGAACATGCAGCTCACTTTACCCACTTTTTTCAGGGGAACTGGTAGATCTGCGACAGAGACCTTTGCCATTATTTCTCCATTGTCCTTGTTGTTTTTCTGAGACTCTCTATGTCAGGAAGATCCAGACACACCCCTCCTCATTAGCTCATTAGAATTATCGTCATTGAAAAGCACTGCTAGAATCATGAGACTCAGCGACACAATGACGAAGGTCAATTACAGGAATAGAAACCACAGTATCGGCCCGTGAAGCAGTTAAACTGTTCTCTGGGGTAATGGAGCTCAAATCAGTATCTTTGGGATGAGTTGATGTGGTAATTGTGAGCCAGAACTGATTACGCAGCATCAGTACCTAATCTCGCTATGCTCTGGGGGCTGAATGCAATCAAATTCTCCCTGCAGTGTTTTTAGTGTAAAAGCTTTTAGTGTAAAAGAGTAGTCTTTCACTGCAGCAAAGAGGGGACAAACGTTCCTATTAATACACATTAGAAATGCTGAATAATGATCAGATGTCTATAACGTTTGCACTTCGTGTATATAGGAGTAATTAAAACCCCATGCAGATCCTGTCAGTCAGGTGTGGCCCTTCCATCAACACATCAGAACCTGACTGAGACATTTGATACGAAGCCGTGTAACCAGGGACAGTCATGTGGCTCAGGTGGCTCCTATAACAAAAGACAGAGATGCCATATATATAACCAGTAGGAACTTACTAACGGTTCCATTGTTTAGACTCTTGACACACACATTTTGTGCAGTTACAGTCTGATCCTTTTGGTTACGTTCAAACACGAACAGTAACGAACCCTGTAATTTGTTTGATTTGTGATGTCATCATTTGATTTGGGCCTGTAAGGCCAAATAGAGCAAGAGAGATCAAACAAATACCAGAACAGTAAGGGCCTTCTTTGGGTGTGCATGTTTAACCTCGGTAAAGCTTGCTGTTCAGCTGAAGTTATACTTGTAAATGCTGTTTGTGTGTGTTTGTGTGTGTGTGTGTGTGTAGTGGTTGTTTGTATGAAGGACAAAGTTTTATAAAATCACCCTCACATAAAGAGATCTCACCAGCTGTATTCTTGACAGTTTCAGTCCCTTTCAAAATGCGCTGTTTAAGGGCTCTGTCACTTTTATGCAAATAAGCTGTTGCTGGCCATGCCCCACCCATCCCATGCTTATGCTGCGCGTTTACCACACGTGAAAATGGCAGAAAACATCCTGCCCTATATGCAGGATGAACATGTGCTCGTAAAACCAGCAGACAAAAATGGCGGATCTTCAACTAATCTAGTGGGTGGGGCTTGACATGTGAGGGGTGGCTCTATGCAAATTTCCTCGTCCTGACGTCAGGATATAGGAGCCGTCCAAATGGCTCATAGAAGTTTATGATTCCTGACACCAAAATTGACTCACAGAAAACGGCTGGATGTGAGTGTTTATAGGAGCAGTAGAGACCCAAATGGAAATACAAAAGGATGCGAAAAGTGAGTTTTGCATAATATGTCCCCTTTAATTGAAAAATGTTTCTTCTGTACCTTTTGAAGGAATAGTTTGGCAAAAAAAATACCCTTCCACTTACCTAGAGGTAGTCAGTCTGCCAAGATTCCAAATTTGGCTTCTGCGGCTGTTAAGATCATTTTAGTAGTACTAGAAGTCAATAGTCACTCAAATTATTTCTGTGAAAATACATCCTCAAAACCTCTCTCAACCCACTCAAACCTCATCCAGTTCTTCACTAAAGGCACAAACTTATTGATGTGATTTACACACTGTGGAGCTGTGAGTTATGCTATGAAAATAGATGCTCCTTACAGATTTAGGCCTAGAAAGGACTGTTGTTGGATCAGAGTACTTATTTATAATGGTTGTTCTACAAAATCTAATTCTAGATCAGCACTCCTGCTCCTGAGATCGTTTCTCAAGTTTCTTGTGGTCTCTTGATGGTGAGGCCAGTGCTCCGATGGCTGCACCACTCAGGAGCGCTCCAAATTTGACTTTTATTCCCATAAGGTTAGAGGTACTGTACAATGGAAAAAATACAGTAGTCCAAAGGACAATAATTGCGTCGTTTTATCAGTTCATCAGTTCATCAAAGTAGTGCGAAATAAAAAGGCAGGGAAACTCCTAGGACAAGTCACCAGTCCATCACAGGGCATGCACACCAACAAACATTCACATTCGCACTCTCTCACACCTAGGGACAATTTAGGTTCTCCAGTTCTCCTGAAGTGCATGTCTTTGGGCTGTGGGAGGAAACCGGAGAGCCCGGCGGAAACCCACATAAACATGGGGAGAACGTGTAAACTCTACACAGAAAGGGCCCTTACCCACCCCAGCTGGGAATCGAACCCAGCACCCTCTTGCTGGGAGGTGACAGCACTGTGCCATCCTGCCACCCTTAATTAATATCTTGATAAAGAAAAGTCTTGATAAAGATAAATGATGTGTAATTTATCTGTAGATAAGCATCCAGCGTAAAATGTGCCAGCGCTAATGTCAGCATGCTTTTCACTCCCAGAGTAGGTGGATTTTTTTTTTCTGATTAATTATATGTGAATGACAACTTTTGTAGGGCCAAATAACAGCTTTTTAAAAAAAGATAAAAACTGCCCCAGAGGAATTGTCAGGCTCAATTAGCCCTTTACTGAATTAATTAAGGATGAAATAATAATGTATTAGCGAGCATACTGGCTCTCTTTCTCCCTCTTTTCCTCTTTCATAACTGTCCTTCACACACACACTCGCACACCCTATTTACCGTTTGAAATATGAGGGCTTAAATCGATTTATACCTGATGTTATAATTGAGCAGCACTTACTGCTGAATGTGCCTGTAATGGCAGAATTTCTGGCTTTTAAGGCAGCAAACAAAAGAACCCCTGTAACGCCCCATTTCACCCCAGTACTTTACTATGACATAATGATGATTGTTAACAGTCCAACGAAGCGGGCTGAAGAACATTTTAGTTATGGTTCCATTAGAGGGAAGTAAACATTTCCTGAGATAAAAACAGACTGATTTTATAGTGTTAATCTAAAGAGACATTACATTGGTAAGAGGCATTTTTTTGGTATGAATGAGCGAAGGTGGACCATTCTGACTATTTAGTTACTTTAGACCAAGCTGTACAGTGAACACTTGAAAATCTTTTATTTCCATTTGCTTGGCTTTGCGGAAGAAAAAAATTTTTTAACATCAACATTTAACATTGGACCAGTTACTTTTTTTGGTGACTGATATGTAATATTTTTTTTGGTGACTGAAATGTAATATGAGATTAAAGGACCTGTTTTGTAGAAAAAAAGAATTTCCCTCACACTTTATAAAATGAGTTTGTGTGGAAAAAGCATATAAATGTTTCAAAATGTGTCCGCCACTCTCCAGTCAATACAGTTCTGTATATAAAAACTGAGCAAGAAATATGGCCTATTTAGAAACCATTGTTTTTGTGAGGTCATAAAAACTGAAGCATTTACATAAATAAGCTAATTCTGCTCACAGCAGCTTCATCCATTCACCCTGAAGATTTAAGGAGTGTCTCAACTCAGATTGCATTTTTGAGTGAGGCATAATATAGGGCCTCCAATAACATCAGGTCATTAACAAACAAATCTTAAAGAAAAAGCTTTAAAATTAAAAATGACTATTTTTGGTGTGTGAAATCATAGAAATATCATCATAGGCCTAAGTTCACATGTGTAAGACAAAAATAATAATAAAATATAATAAAATGTAAGATTGAGTTTGTGCCTAATTTTGCCAAGAAAACGTCAAGGTTATATGGTATGCACACTAGAAGCACTCTGTTCAGGCTGATTGGAGCTTTGTTAACTGCTTAGACCGGTTGGCTTTGCTATCAGAAATACTTTTCTGCCCCCATTTGTTCAGTCCTATATTCTGTAACCATGTTAACGTGATTTAGGGATTTATCCCCATAGGCCTATTGTTCAGTTGTTTATCTTAAGAATTATTTCTCAGTAACTACTTCAGTAAGTGTTAATTAATTATTCAGTGACTCAGAGTAATAAACAAGGTGAGGAACTGAAGTGCATGGCTTGAAATGTATGTTTTTCATACACATATCATTACTGAAATGATTAGAGAGCCAGGTACTGAAAGATCCTTTAGGGAACAAAAAGTCGTTCTTTCATGCCTTCACTTCAGAGAACCCTGTTCTGCAACTTTTTTCAAGAGTATACAAGCCCTTAGGGTTTACAGCAGTGTTTCCGAAAGAGCCACTGTGTCACCCGGTTTCAGGAGTCAGGTGTCAGGACTGTGTTATACTGTTACTATTTTCTGAGAATTACTCAGTGTGGAAAGAGAACTGCATTAAAAGTCATCAAAGGTTTAAGCACTCCCGATGTTTCTTCATAATATTGAAGATGTTCTGACATGCATGGTTATGCTTAGATGTTGTTAACATATCAAATAGTGCAGAGCATACTTATGTATTCATTTATTGCTAAAATTACATTTTCAATTGTTTTCTTTTTTTAAATCCACAAAAAAAGTATTTTGTAGTGTGCAGGACCCTCTCTCCCAGGCCTCTCCTGATTTCAAACAGCTCCTCTTCTGATGCCAGTGGAAATATACAGGATGAACTTCGTTCTTATAACATCCCTTTTTCAGACCTAAACAAATAAAATGAAATGCCACAGATCTTTCTTGATCATCACCAATATTCAGCAACCTCCACCAGCACTGTAGCATTTAAACGACTGCACGATTGCAGGGGTCACAAACCAAAATCTCTTGGTGCCTGGGACATGAGACACGGGGCAGCTCTTGGCCTAGTGGTTAGGATGTTGCCCCTGCAATCAGAAGGTTGTGGATTTGTATCCCAGCACTGCTAGTGGCACCACTGAGGAACCCTGGAGCAAGAGACCGTCCCCTTCACTTGGTGAATGGGTTAAATGCGGAGGAAGAATTTCGCAGTGTTCACACTGGGTGCTATGGTGTGTTCACACGCGACTGTAAGGGGCCACTTTACTTTACTGTACTTATATTTTTTATTTTTTATTTTCTAAGGTTCAGTCCTCCTTTATTTTTAACGGTTTTTAATAATCCTGATATGTGCAGGTACAAAGGGCTGAAGCATCACTTTTAACTGCATCTGCTAAAATAGAAAGAAGAATGATAAAGATTTCTTGATGTACACTGAAGTTTAGATGTTTATGATTTTGTTTATTTTTTAATCTGCATTATTGTGTTATACACTTTCAGTTAAAGCGGCATTTTCATCACAGCAAAGCAAATCATTGCCATTGCTAACCGTTGGCATGTTTGGGTGCCCTTGGATGTTTCAAAATGTGTCGGTCACTCTCCAGTCCATACAGTTCTGTATATAAAGACTGAGCAAGAAGTCTGTTTTTATGAGGTCATAAAAACTGAAGCATTTACATGAATTAGCTTATTCAGCTCACAGCAGCTCCATCCATTCACCCTGAAGGTTTAAGGAATGTCTCAGCCCAGATTGCTTTTTGAGTTAGGCACAGTATTGGGCCCCAATTAGAAAAGAGGCACTTACAGCCACATTAAGCAACTCTATTTAATTCTAAGAAATACATTTTTGAAAATGTTCAAAATTAATAATGCCTGTGCTTGCATGAAACTATAGAAAGTGCCATTTCCCTAGACATCTAGTGCTATTAAATGTAGACAGCTGCTATGGTTCATGGTCAGTTTTTATTGCAAATGGGCAGTTAAATGCAAGGTCAGCTGTTGTGTGTGGTGTTTAAACATTCAAACTAATAATTACAATACTACAATAACTACAATACTACAATAATGGGGGCCAAACAATTAAGCCATTAGTTTTATTAGTACTGTTTTAATGTTGGACCTGTTTCTCCAGAATATTCAATGCTTATTCAGGCGCCCCAATAAGACTAATTTAACATAAATATGAATAAACATTAGACATTTGGCAAACACAACAATGACTAACTGTACTATTCAGCTGATATTGGTGTTATTTTGCGACTTGTGGTCTTCCTTCCCTTTAGACAAACCAAGGCCATGCAGAGATTACATGAAAATATAGAGCAAACGAAGAGCTAAATGTTATAATATTAATTAACTGGATAAATGCGTGTTTTTGGTGTCATATGGTTGCACTGAATGAAAGTGTAACAAGGACGCAGCGGGTTACACTCTAGTGCGCTCTCACTTGCACACACCTCACACACGCATTACTCCAAAATGCTGAGAACACTTTGTGCCTGCCGTGAGCATAACGTCATAAACGACACCAGATAATCAGTTGATGCCTCCTGCTGCACTTTGTCCCCTCACACATGACTTACTCTTACTTTTCCCCTTCTGCCTCACCTTATCGAATAAATTTGAATCGTAGCCAGTTGAAGATGTTATTCCTTTATGAAGGAATAATGTCATGATGATTAATTATTTTATTATAGGTGCTTGTGCATTTTCATGTATCATAACTGAACCTACAATCCTGATGTCTGAATCTGTCTATGAGTGCTACAGCTTCTGACGCACTAAATGTCCAAAAGTTTGTGGATACCTGTTCATCCAGCACAGTCAAGTGTATAAACAGGGAGTTTGTCCATCTTTTACTGCAGTAACAGCCTCTACTCCTCTGGGGCTTTACACTAGATGGTGGAACATTACTGAGATGATTTGATTGCATTGAGCCATGGGAGCACGTATTACTGTTGCATATTTAGTTCTGGATCACAAACACCACTTCATCTCAGATCAGAGGTAGTCGATGGAGCCCCTTTACTCCAGAGAACAAAATTCCACTTCTCCACAGTCGAGTGTGGAGGGGCTTTAAACCCCCCAGCTGATGCTTTTCAGTGTGACCTCATGCAGCTTCTCTATAGCTTTATTCTCTTTTGCTTTATTATTTAGTGCTTTATAATGGAGATGTGTCGGCAATTAGTATATTGTAACCATAAAGCTTTTAATTCCAAAAATTAGCATAATTAAATGACATGTTTTGTCTAACTGAACATAATTACCTCCTCCTTAGGGAACACACTTCTGTACATTTTAATGCAGTTTTTTCTGAATTTAAGATATTGGGGAAAAACTAGGGCTGCAACTAACAATTATTTTAATAATCGATTAAGCTGTCGATAATTTTTTCGATTAATCGATGAATCGGATAAAAAACAAAAAAAACAAGAAAAGCATTCTTTTCCAACCCTCTGTTCAAAAACAGAACTAAAATCTTTAGAAAGTGCACAAACATGTTGCTCCTTGAGCTGTTATAATAATAAAATAAAAA
>JBBPCX010128148.1:0-19136 GCA_037974365.1 Hydrocynus forskahlii | reverse complement strand
TAAAATACACAGTATAGTATCACAGTATAGTATAAAATAAATGTTCAGATGTACAGTCTAAAAATGTACAGTATATACAGTATACAGTAAGAATGCTTTGTTTGTTGATATAGACCCTTTTGCATTTAGTGTTTTTATGAGCCCACCCAGCGCTGTACTGAGAGTGAGAGCCCCTGAGAGTGAGAGCGGAACAGCGAAAGGAAATAAAGTGGGGAGCCGGCTCTCACTCGCTGGGAGTCGGCTCTTCTGATTCACTACAAAGCATCGGCTCTTAGAGCCGATGCTTTTGCTCATGACCCATACCTAGAACCTTAAGCACAGTTAGCTTAAGGGCACTCTCCACGGATACGGCGGGCCAGCTGAATATTTTTAGGCATGATGGTGACTCTCTTGGCGTGGATGGCGTACAGGTTCGTGTCCTCGAACAGACCCACCCAGTAAGCCTCGGTGGCTTCCTGCAGGGCCACGACGGCGTTGCTCTGGAAGCGGAGGTTCGGTCTTGAAGTCCTGAGCGATCTTTATTGTTTTCGTACATCATTATTTTTCTGGTTATTGCTTTTGTAAGTTGTGGGCGTGTGTCTGTGTGAAATGTGCAAGTCACTATTGTTTTATACAGCACTGACCACACTTGATTCAAAACGATACATATAAACAATGTATTATACCTTGGAAATGTTAAACTACATTCTTCCATTATTTTACAATTGCAACAATTAAAACAGTGATGTTAAGAGCAAAGTGTGTGTGTGTGTCACTGTTTCTTCCATCAGAAACTGAATCAGGAGTGAAGCTGCTGGAATACAGCACAGAGAAAAGCTGCTCTACACACACTACTGCACTCACAACACATATGGACGCGTTTCTTATTTTTTACACACACACTGCAGTAGTTCAGAAAAGAATAGCAACCTGTGCATTTTACACACACACAAACACACACACACACACACACAGACGCAAATTGTACAAACAGTGAAGAGAAAAAAGGGAAAAGTGGTCTCTCATTTTTCCATAGCTGTGTATCCAATGTGTACATAAATACACATAAATACACAATACACAATCAGAAAATTTTATTTACTCTGGAGGAAATTGCTTATATATAAGTTTATATCCTCCTGAGACCCGGCCCATTCACTTATGTCCTTTATAATGGACATTTTGTTCACCTGTATCTTCCTTAAATATTTGGAGTTACCCCATCAAGCCCTATAGTATTCTGTAGAGGACATCCTGGCCTTTCCAGTGATGTGTCATGTGATGGGTTTGCATGCTGGGAACAAGGACTGCAATGGCAAGACATACATGAGGTGCACCAAATGCAAAATGTTCCTCTGCAGAACCAAAAAGAAAACATGCCTCCAGGACTATCTCACCTAAAATATCCAGAGGATGTTGTATGACTTATAATTCGCTGTTGAACTAAAATACATGTTTAGTTGTCCTTGCAAGCAACAAGCAACAGAAGAGTGATACAGAATTGTATTGTTTTGATCAAACTGAATGTGTTCTTGGGTTACTATTGCTTTTTTATGTTCTAAATTAAGTTCTATTAATTTAGACATATTCAGTAACATTAGAATTTATTTCTTGTTTGGTTTAGAAAAAAGAAAGTCAAGCAAAAGGTCGATGAAGGGGTCACATATTTGTCACATGGCAATTAATACATTTATAATTTAGCAATTAAATTAGCATAATTAATAACTCCAAAAACAACTACAAAACATCCTTCTTTATGTTAATAAGTGTTTCAGATTGAAAACATTGCTGCTACACTGTAGCCTGACTGTGACTGGGTTGCCAGGTTTGCAGTTTTTGTGCAGTATTTGGTTTATTAGCTAACATTCATACCTTGAAGGCTACTGAAGGTAAATGTAATGTCACAAAACAGATCTCAGCAAGTCAATTCTGGCAGCTAATATCATTAATAAAATTATTTTGATCCCTCATTTGATGTCTGGGGTCAATCTGACCACATTCAGTGTTTGTCTCTAAGTACATTGTTTTTTTTGGCTTCATATTATATGACTTTTCCCAATTGAATGGGGACAAACTGGATAAACATGAAATTATCATATATTTTCAGTGTTTGTGCACATTTTGTACACATCAATGTTCCTTGGGGTCAGTTTGACTCCAGGCTGTTTTAGCTGTTTTCTGAAACATATGGTTTTGGCCTCTGAGTCCTTGAGTCCAAAATGAAATGCTAAAGCTCCAGAATGTAACATAATGACATGATATGATAAAGAAATTAGGCAGAAACACGTATGACAAGTAACTTAAATGTAACTGAGCAAAATATAGACTTCCTTTATAATTATCATCATTTAAAAATACTCAGGTATATTTTACTTACACACACACACACACGCGCACACAAACACCAAGGTGGGTGGGTTTAAGTGCTCTTTGGCCTGATTATTTTTATTTGACATGGCAACTCTGGAGTGACTCCAACACATCCCCTTTCCACATGACCTTGAATTTGGTCAGTTGTGTTTTTTTGGCCCAAGGTATGAAAAACGTGGCGTTAAAAAAAGACTGATAAGAAACTTGCATCTCAGCGTGCCACGTTATCACACACTGTGAGCAAATACTGGGACTGGGGAACTCCAGTCTTTCTTTTCCCTCCGACCCCACCAGGTGCATATGTTGCATTTACACTCTGCAGGTACAGATCCAAGACATAATGTCAGGGCTTAACACCTCACTGGGTTACTTCATAACTGTGGTGGCCGTGTGTGCTTTTTCTAGGCTTCTGCTTGCGCGACTGAGGCCAAAATGGACTTTTTTGGCCGAATTCATTGCAGCCTTTGCGCTTGCAGCCTGCAGACTGGAGATCCATACCATTTCTGAGATTGGGCAGTGGGCTGGAGGCCTGGGCCCAGATGTTACCCTTACAATGCTTTTCCTAACTATAACCACCCATGGTGTCATCATGCATGGAGTCAGTGGAAACTCTTCAGTGACTTTGATGGGCTTCCTGCAGAAAGACACTGGAGTAGTTTCCACTATTCTCAGCGTCACAGGTCAGTTTGCAGGTGCACAGCTCGCCCTGCTCTTAGCCGGCTGGTACTGGGCAATGGAGCTAACAGACATGCACACGCTCAAGAACATGATGATGGCTGAATGCAGTACGTCACTGCGTGCCACGCTGGTACAGGGCACCATCACAGAGGCTGCCAGTGCTCTCGCTTTTCACCTGGCCGACCTCAGCCTGCGACGCAGATCACAACTGGTGCGGATTCCCCTCCTGGCCCTGCTGCTCACCTTCCTCTACTACACAGGTACGTCAGTGGTGCAAGAGAGGGACACTGGCTGCTGTATACACTTCAAGGGAGCATTTTTCCACAGGGTGGCATGAATCGTCAGAACACCCTGCTTCACGGTAGCATTTCTGTTTTAGAACCTGACTGTATAAACTGGCTCTATGCACCCTTAATCTAGGCTCTTCTCATTTAAATAAAATATATTTTTCTCAGATTATGCATATAATTCACATCAGTGCTAAACTGACTGAATGAACTGTATAAACTTAAAGGGAGCATTTTTTGACAGGGTAGTAGGAATCAGTGGACGCTGCTGTCAATTTGCACTATGGTAGCAAGTTTCGTCAAGGCATCATAATTCACCAGAACCCCTGTGCTTGTATGTACACTGTCTTAAACTGCACCTTTTAGATGGACTTAGTTCTAGCATTTTTTTGCTTCAGCATATTAGGTCATATTTTTGATTGCTGTGACCATTACTGCACATGAACCATGCAGAAAGAGTTACTAAATAAGAGACGTTGAAAGTCCATAATGTTGATTATACATTCAGTCATGCGTCAAAATTCATGTAATTTTTAAAAAACTTTTACAGCAAAAATGCCATTTAGCTCAATGAATCAGAGAGCTTGTAAATAGATTTTTTTAATCGTGTGACACTATTTACATACTGTCTTTTCTTTAAAGGAAGTAACCACACCTCTGCTTACGTGAATCCATCTCTCGCGTACGCACTTACTTTCTCCTGCCCTGGACACACCTTCTCAGAATATGCTCTAGTCTACTGGCTCGGGCCTCTCACAGGTATGTTATGCTGGAAACAAATATCTTCAAATTTTTCGCTTTGAAAGCTTAAAGAACACATATGTGCTTTTTACCTGCATGATAACCCTTTCTTGTCTAAACATGTGTATGACCACTTGGCCATCGGTGTGCATTAGGGGTGCAACAATGTATTGAAATATTGTGATATTGCAATGTAAAAGTGATTATGCATTGTAGAGAATGAGTGTTCTATTAATTATGATATCTGATGTAACTGCATTGTATTTAGTGTTAAACCAGCACCAACCAACAAATATCATAGATCACAACCCACTCTCCACCACTAGTTTCATTGGTAAATTGCGCCAGAACATTAAAAATTAATTCTACATACTACTCGTTTTCAGTCTGAATATATATCGTAAGTGTATCGAACTGCGAGCTCTGAACTGAAACCTATTGCAGTATCATCACACCCTTAATGTGTACCAGAGACTTAAGAGCAATTCCTCCAAAATATTAGATTTACGTGTGAAAACTAACCGATATGAGCTTATTGATATGCAATTAATATAACTCTAAATATCTTTCAGGCATGACCCTGGCCTTGTTCCTCTACAATGGCAACATTCCGTTGCTCTTCTCCAGGAACCTGCTTTTCTCAAAAAAGCAGCGCTTCCGTGCACCAAAGGGGAAGAATTCGGAAGAGAAAAAAAAGTAGCCAAGACTGTTTTGCATCACACTCTTCTATCCTGATGTAGATCTCCAAGCTGGGACAAGTTTTTAATTTCTTTGTGAGTTTTATTTTTAAAGAAAAAAAGCAAGAAACACTAAAGTAAACAAGAAAGAAACATTGTATACAGAATTTTTTATACACTTTGCAATAAAACTGTATCATTGTAATGTCTTGTTATGCCCAGTGTATAAACAAAAGATGTCTATGCTTTCAAAATGCAAATATCTGCACTTCAAAAATGTATATACAGAAAATACAATAGGGTTCATGTTTAATTTAATATCAAGCTTTACTTCAAAACATCAGTCCTCAAAAAGAAAAAAGCTATGTACAGTCATGCAAAAGTTTATGTGTTGCATGATTTTCTGTGTTAAAATAAGTTGTTATTTGCTGAGTTTAACATAGTGGGGAAAAAAATTATCATATGTGCCATAGTTTTTACACATTTTATTGTTTGTTTTTTACTCCACAATATGTAAAATTCAAAACAAATGTGCAGACATGTGTGCGCAGCTGATGTGTACTTATTTTTACGCTGAAAATCAACAAAATATGCCATTTGCCATTTTTGCGCATCAATGTACAGTTTCCATTCAATTTTCATGCACTAAAACTACACCAGTGGAAATCATCTTACTGAACTGCAGGGATCTTCGACCAAGGATATATTTGTTATAGCCTAAGATGAACAGGTAATCCAACATGAGCACTGATGTGTGTAATGAGCAGAGTGACATTCTTACTGTTGGTAGCAAATTAGCAAATTCTTGCCTCAGGTAGCAAATTAGATACTTAAGGATTGTAGATATCCTGAAGGTCATGAAGTAGGGTCCTGATTTGAAGCCACACGACTGGATTTCTGAGCTTTATCACTCGGGACTACAGTTTTGGATGTTGGGATCTGTGTTTCTGTGGGCATGCAAAAACAACAGAGAAAGAGACACAAACAATGGGGTTAAACTATTTGTTCAGAAGTCTGTAAACACCTTCAACATTTCTTCTGAAATCAAGGGCATTAACAGGGAATTTGCCCTCCCTTTGCTGTAGTAACAGTCTCTACTCTGCTGGAGAGGATCACTACTGTGAGGACTCGATTGCATTCAGCCACAAGACCATTAGTGAGGTCAGGTAATTATGTCCCAGGGTAGGGAAAGTACTTAAATATAGTAGCTGTGCGAAATGTTTATGCAAGAAAATGTACAAATATTAATCCGCATAATTGTGATAGATTAATTTTACATTTATATGAACTTGCCTGGGTGTTTTAATTAATAAAATATGCAGGAGCTCAACTGACTGGCAGGAAAAAATAAATTAATGATCTGAGGATATTTGAAGGTCTGGAGGAAAATGTACGTAAAAGTTTTGTTTCTTGGAAATGAAGGTAATGTTTTAGCATAATATAAAACACAACAATAATAATTCAAAATAATTAGTATAAAGTGCTTTCTACCCTTGGTTTTGGATCTCAAACCGTTCCACAGCCCGATGCGGAATGGCTTTATTAACCCTGAGGCTTACACTTGGCACTGTGCATGTGCTTGACATTCTATTGGTCAATACTTTTCTGACATCTCATTCTATTAGTCAACGCGTTTCTGTAGTTTATTGTTGTGGTCATGAATACTCAATTATAAATGACTGAAAAATCCTTATTTAAAATGTATGGTCTTAAAGACTCAGTCTGAACATTCTCCACAAGGGAAAGCTATAAACAGTAGACCTGCTTTCAACTTACAGCACTCAAGAGTGTTCAGATCTGCTATTTAATTTCTGTGTCAGTGTTTGCACAAATGACACATTTACTGTGTCTAAATCAACACAGCATGCACACTCCTTCATTGATCAATAAGTGAAGAGTCAAATCTACAAGACTGTTCTGGTTCTTCCGGTTAATTATCAGAATAATCAATAGATATATTAAAATAAATCCAAGAACATGTAACAGACTGCCATGCCTCAATGGCCCGTATGTACCTGGCTGAGGCTGATTTTCTAACTGGGCCTCTGGCTGGTCCACCCACAGCTGGTGTTTTGGATTGTTTGGAAACTTTTTGGTTTGTCCACAGCTGAGACATCGTATCACAGTCACACGCTGCCTGCGGGGACCTCCTGGTATGATCAGACAAGTAAAAAATTCATTAAAAACTTGAGGTACCAGTTTCCATCCAATAAAATGCACTAATGAACCAAGTTCAAACAGGGAAAATCTTACTCTTTTGCCTGACAGTTGACGTCACCCCAGGGATCAGTAATGAGCAACACGTCTTACATATTGTTCTTTTCACTGAAGGGTCTCTGTAAGGAGAAACAAGTACATTTTAAAAGCACAATGAAACAGTGTTCCCACTCTCTAGGATTACTTTTCAGGAATATTACCCCTTAAGACTTGTCACAACAGATCGTTCTAGAATGGCCCCTCACTTCTACTGAAACATTGGCGCACATACTTCCCAGTTACCACAAATTATCAAGAAATATTACAAATAAATAGATTTTACCCATTTCCACTGTTGTCTACTCATTTACAATAAACAAAGAAATGATAGTTAAGTCAAAGACAGTGTTAAAACAATACAAAAACAATTAGGCATCAACATTCAAGAAAATGTCACAAAAATATACATACACAAACCCACGCATCACCTTGTTGCTGCAAAATTAATATTTTATGCATGTCCAAGTGTCATATCTGGCATATTGAATAGACTGAAGAAATATGATACTAAGCATTCAGCACCACCAGTATACTGATCACCGCCTGATCATCTGGAATCATCTGCACCTGTTTCTTCACTGGTTCTGCTTGAATGATTCATACGTAAGTCACTATGTGTCTTAACAAACAAAAACTTTGCTCAGAAACTGGTCAGGTTCAGGAACTGGACTGAAAATGAGAGACTTTGAAAGCCCTCCAGGAAGCCTGGAGAACTATTCCTCAGGACTACATAAAAAATACAAGTAAGTCTGGACCTTTGGAAGCAAAATGTGATGATATGGCTCAAGACTTTGATACAGTGCTGTATACACACAAATACACACACTTTCACAACATGAACACAAGTATTGGAACGCCTGACCATTACACCAACAGGGACTTTAAGGAAATTGCATTCAAACACACAGACTTCAACACTTCAACCCCTCCACTCTTCATGGAAGCCTTTCCACAAAATTTTGGAGTTTCTGTGGAAATTTGTGCCCAGTCATTCTGTAGACCATTTATGTGCCCCGATACTTCCATATATATATGGAAATAATCCATGTTGACATGCTATTTTTTTTCCACGCATGAGAAATGAAAAAGTGAATTAATCCATTAGTATACAACGAGTAGAGGTTGTTACTCACTGTCTCAAAACCAGGCGTCTGGCGATAGTTTTCTGTGTAAAACAGTAAAACCGTGCCAGCTCTACATTTTCAGGGTTTTGGGCCAAAACGCAATGAGCAGCCTGGAGGACATGAAGAGGAGGAGATGTGTTTTATTTACTGTATGAGAAACAAACACTGAGAATCTGAGAAAACATTATAACTCACCTGATACAGAAAGTTCAGCCTCTGGAAAGCCTCTTTATCTTTAATGTTACCGGCCATGCTTCTCCAGACCCGGATTCTAACAGAGGCAGACCGAGTCACGGCCCATAATCTGAAAAATAAATATAACAGGAGTGAATATCACTTCAAAACAAACAGACAGATAGACATGCTTGTCTCTTTCACTCTTTCTCTCGACTAGTGGAACGAAGACAGCAATAGTCACATACCGCCACCTGTCGGCTGATCTGATTATTTTTACCCATTTTAATTGATTGACTATCAATTATTGTGAATTACTTTTGTGTGATAGCTTGTTGCAAAAGTAAAAACGTCATCTGTATGATTATAAACTCCTAAACTAACCTTATTACTTATTATGCACTATAAACTGAATTCATGCTCCTACTCAGGTCTAATTTGCTATTTTCAATTATATTGCACATTTATCAACACATAATTTATTAAGTATTACTGTGGTTTAATTTTACTGTCATTCTGCCTTCATACTTTTTGTAGGCTATTGCACTGTCCAGTATGTGTCAGCACAATATTGCTCTGTTATCTGATTTTGCACTATATGTATGTGGACACAGTTCATCTCGTCGCACACTTAAATATTCTTGAGATTACAATAAGGTTCATTTTGACTAAACATGAGAAACAACTTCATGAGAGTTACCAAACAACTGAGGCCCACTGCGTCACTTGGTGAATGGGTTAAATGCAAAGGAAGAATTTGGTGCTGTTCACACTGTGTGCTGTGGTGTGTTCACGTATGACAGAATGGTCTCTTTCACTTCACTTCAATGTGTACCTGTGTACATGTTCTCTCATGTATGTATATTTCACTATATACATATATACATACATATATCCGATGTGTGTGTGTGTATGTTTGTATGTATGTATGTATGCATGTATGTATGTATACACACATTTATATATGTGCATACACAAAATGTCTATATTTATATTTTGGGGTTACAATTTTGGATTGTATAGCTTTTATTCTATTGTTTTTCTGCTCTTGCCTTTTTCTGTCCACTTTACTGTCGTAACATTGCAAATTTCCCACTTGTGGAACTAATAAAGATTTTTCTTAGCTTAAGTAAGAGTTATTCTAAAACTTCCATGGCCCGTACGGGGATCGAACCCGCGACCTTGGCGTTATTAGCACCACGCTCTAACCAACTGAGCTAACCGGCCACTACGAGCTCACCGGCGAGATCATTTTGAAAAATATGGTGGAGAACAAGTGAGCCTCGCATTCTATATGTACAAAAGTATTGGGACATTTCTGTTTTTCGGGGTTTGGACTATGCCTCTTTCCTCCATTGAAGGGCAGTCTTAATTCATGTGCATACGAAGACACTTTGGTATCATTTTTGGTATAATTTTGACATCTGCATACAAACGCCACGCCAACTTTGTGGACACAGTTTGGAGAAGAACTTTTTCTATTCCAGAATGACTGTGACCCAGTGCACAAAGCAAGCTCCATAAAGACATGGGTATTGCGAGCCAGGCCTTCTCGTCCAATATCTGACCTCGTCAATGAATGAGCACAGAATTTCCCACAGAAACTCCAAAATATTGTGGACAGCCTTCCAAGATGAGTGGAGTCTCAAAGTCTATGTATTTGAATGTAATGTCTTTAAAGTACCTGTTGGTGTAATGGTCAGGCTTCCCAATACTTTTGTTCATATAGTGTATTTTCAGGCAATTTTCTGAAAACTTCTCAGAATCAGAAAACTATTGATGCCAGAGGCAATTACTTAAAGGATCTAAGAGGACCATCACGCTGATTACGCTAAACTGATGTGTAAATGGTGATTCAATCTTAGGAAATTATTTTAATCCAGGATAAAGCTTAATCTGAATCTGGGAAACTGACCCTCATTATAACTTTTAATTTATTTTGGTTCAGATATTGGGATTCAGACCCATTTCCGAGTATCAGAGGGCATATTGCACACTAATAAATCAAAATAGTCTCGGAGATCGAAAAATTAAGAAAGTGCATGGCCCGTACGGGGATCGAACCCGCGACCTTGGCGTTATTAGCACCACGCTCTAACCAACTGAGCTAACCGGCCCTCACTTAATCGTCTTTTAGATCAACACCACAGTGCGGGAGTTTCTCTTCACACTAACTAAAGTGATCTGAATTGAATTGTCACTGGCTATTTGTCTGTTGTACACTGCAGTTCAAGCAGAGCGCGAATTACCCCTCCATTATTGGGGGGTACTGCCTGCATAACACTTCTATTACCATTATGGTCCGCTACCGTGTCAATATGAATAGACGCCACCAGGATCAATGTTAAGAGAGCAAGATGTGCTAGGGGTGTTTACTAACATGTATGCAACACACGGTCATGGTCTGGACATGCGACAAAATGAGAAGCAATACAGAAGATCTCATTATCCTTATCCCTATCCAAAAGAATTTGGTTTTGGTAACTCCCAGGAATTATCCTAGAAGAAGTATACTAGTAAAAGTAATAAGCCTATACATTTACAAACAGCCTATATACTTCTTTATAAAAAATGGTCTATTTTGAAGACCTGGTGGTAAGAGTCAAGACCCAACTCCCTGTTTCTCAGATCACATCTGTAACCTGTGGGATTTGGCAGTGGAAAGCTTGAGAGATCTATAAATCCAACAGAAACCAATTTTCCACTTTAGTCTGTGCTAGTGTCAGTAAGTCAAACACAATTACTCAGGAGATTTGTGATGCCTGAGCTGTCCTCCTTTTATTGTGGTTATTATTGTGGTTACACTGTTAAATTAAATGCTTGAAAAAGGCAGTGAACTTCACCAGGTTTAACTGTGCAGGGACATATTACCACAGAACTACAGGAACAGTACAAGAATCAGATGACCAGTCTTATTGTCAGAACAAGCTGAATATCAACAGTATAGTATTTTTTTGTGTACAAATGAGAGATTTCAAACAGATACAAAAATGAAAGAATGGGGTGTATGTGTTCAACTCAGGTCTAATTTATGCAAAATACTTCTTTCAAGTCAGAGGTTCAAGGGAGCGCACATGAACAAGCTCAATTTTGCAAGGACAGACCTGTCATAGAACTACAGGAACAGTACAAAAATCATAGTATAACCTGCCTTTATTTTCAGGACAATGATGTGTACCTAGAGGGAAATATTGCTTAAGTAGAGGATTTTTTCCTCAAGTAACATATTGCTTCTTACAGCAGTCATACCTTTGTTTTACCAAAAAAAATCAGCTTACAGTGAGCCCAACTGTGCCAATCACTCATACATCATACATATGTAATCCTAATAAATAATCTATTGTCCCAGCCCAATTAAGCAAATTAAGTTGAGTAAACAACTACAATTAAAACCATAATTTCCATGAAAGAAGTGTTTGCTGTACTTCCAAAGAATTTTGCTAAGAGTTTAATGCTTCTACTAATTTCATGCTGGTTATGCACTTGGAAATGAGAAGTCAATTGCTCGTCCCCAGAACCATTCTCCTAACCAATCTCATTTGAGGTGCAGTTAGAGTTTACCCAGGCCAGGTTTCGGGACAGACAGATCAGAATTTAGTAAGAGGTTATTTATTTCTTGTATTTTTTATTTTATTTATTACAGCTTATCTACTGTAAACTGTAATATTTTCATCTAGGCAGCGATGCAGTGTTACCTTAAAATATTGACCACAGAGGTCTAGATTGACTCTCTTTTCCTTTCCTCCCTGGCACCCACGATTTTGAAAGGCGATGCCCTGCCTTCACCCAGGACATCACAAATGGAGTAGGGTTAAAGATCTCCACAGGGGGGCCATTAATGTCCACAAAAAGAAGAGAGGCTAGACTCTTGGCACTGAGCTTGTTGCGTGTTTTTCTGTCTGTAACATTTACTGCAGAAAATCCCCTTTCACATTCAGCAGTGGCCAAGTAAGTCTTGCTCGCAATAATAAGTCTCCTCAGAGTCTCTCCCTCCAGTGTCCCTTTTAATTTGAAATGTCTGAACTCTTCCACTGCTTCTCTACTTGTCTCCCCAAGGAATTCAGTCTCACCAAACAGTACTAGGTCCTTACGTTTTTTCTGGCCAGCTGGACTTCTCAAGAGGCTGGAGGATGTGAATGAGGTCATTAGCTGGCATTCGGGCTGTCAGACTGTCCACTACTGCTTGATAAAACTGTTGCCTATTGTTTTTCCCTACAGTGTCACCAGCAATGCTCACACCCTTAAAAATGTCAGCTGAGATGCTCTGTTGAGCTTTTGCGGTAGACTTTCCACCTTGTTTTTTTCATGGCCATTACAATTTCCATTGTCTGTTTGATGTAGTGATAACTCTGAACAATGGTTGTCTCGCGTTTCTGTAGTTTTAGTGATAGGCTCTGCAATTCACGTGAGCAGGCACTGGTGAGGTACCTTAGTAGTCCAAAGAACTTCTTCCTCGCTTTATCAGGGTTAGTTGCATTTTCACTCTCAATCTGGAAATGCCTGGCCAGAGCAGGGTAATTTTTCCACACAGCTCTCACAGTATTAAAGCTGCTGGCAACCCATCTGACTGCGAGGATCTCACCTATCTTCAGAATCTGAACAGTAGCTTAGCTTTCAGGCCCCTTCAACAAGTGTTGCCAGATTCTGCTGATTGCTTCCAGCCCAAAATATGCCCAAAACCCGCCAAAATCCACTCAAAACCGCACAAAATGTGAAATCTACCTTTTTGAACGATATAGTAATTGCCGTGGCTGCCTATACCCTTGTAAAGTAAAAGTATGGAGCTAAAGCTTACTTACAAGTAATTATGCTACATAGGCTATAGTACTGTAAATCCATGCAGCGATTTCTAAATGGCAACACTGGAGGTGAGCTCTTATGTCGGTGTTGCAAACTTTGCAGTGTGCCCTCTCTCCATCATTCGACGAAGTTATCCATAACTTTAAATCTGGGTCGTTTTCCCACTTCTTTCTGTAATTTTTTTGCATTTTGACTAGCCATGCATTTACTGCTAACCGAGTTGAAGGGAAAAAACGTGAGTCGGGGAGCGTCAGTGAATGCAGTAGGAGGGCACTCTGTGGTGTGATGCTGCCCATCTAGATCTCTGATTGATTGGGTCAAGGAAGTATTTAATATGGATTGGATTGGATTCTCACAGAATATAGGTGCGAAGTTATATAAAAACCCGCAAAACCACTGTCAAAACCGCCCAATTTTTGTTAACCCGCCCAAGCCATTTTTTACCCGCAAAGTAGAATTCGAAACCGGCCAATCTGGCAACACTGCCTTCAACCGCTTTCAGGCCCCTTTTTACGCCGTGATTGGTGTATTTTCACGCCACTTTCATTGCTTTAACCAATAGTGGAGGTTGTAACGTTTCGAATGAGCCCGCCCACAAGTTTCTAGGACGTTCAATGAGCGCCCCCCGCCGCCCGCTCAAAGACGGCGTGCACCTCTACGCTCGGGCTGAAAAATATGGATTTTTTATGCTGAAACAAAGCGAAATGCACACAGAAGACCAAATTCAGAATATTTGAGGACACTTGAAGACATGTGATGGGGATATTTGGCCAGCAAATAAGAATATCCAGGAGTAAAGTCCAAAAGAGCGCTCGGGACACACGCTCGTGTTTTACTTCGAAAAGTAAGTCATTTGCATTTTATGACACTGCGCTAAAAGTGTCTTTTTGCTGGCTGGGTTGTGATAAACCTGCTTCGGAGTTGTTCTGGAGTTGTTTTGTTGTGTTTTGAGCAAGTTTTGTCGAGTATTTGGGCGCTGGCCAGAGCGTGTTTGTTTTGAAGCGGCGTTCGGTCACTCGAGGGTCGGAGTCGGCTCTCTCGGACAGCACGAGTCGGTGGAACCGGACCTTCTGTACAGAATGAATGGGAGAGGAGCGGTGTTATAGCGGTTTATTGATTTATAATTCTGTGATAAAAATAAGGATTTCTCCAAACAAAATTGCTTCTCTGCTTGCACGAAATGGTACTGCTTGTACTAAAAACCTTATAGAACATTCACGTTTTATTCTTTTGAGCTCAAATTTTGAACATAAGTTTACAAGACCAGTGGCTATGGATTTTGATGTCAGAATAAAAATCTGTCTGACAGGGACAATAAGGCACGGCTGAATTCAAAGATGTTTGACACAAGAATATATGAAGTCCAATATTCCATCCTGTCTTGCTGTTTGAAAATAAGTTTACATATTTTACTTCTCTGGCACATGAAACTTTAGAGTCTTAACTTCGAAATGAGTCCAACCGCAAACAATAATAACTTGGTATGACGGAATTGTGAGCTTTATAAAGTTGTAATGCAGAATCCAAGATGGCTGCCAAAAATTCGACTGAAAGCTAACAGGTTGCTCATCTGCTACTTCTTGTAGCAACCGTGCCATTGTGTGGGACTGATTAAATAAACTGTACAATTTAGAGATAAATATTTCAGAATGAGTGCAGCCGGTTACTGATTTCACATACAGCTAATTCCAATCTGTGGGCTAAACAGTGAATGGATTTGATGTTTGGAAATTCACATTTAAATTTAGCAGTGACTAAACCGAGGCCCCTTCAGACGCAATGCTTATGAGATTTCTTTGTAAAAAGTCATCATCCAAGCCAGCCTCCTTTAAGCTTTGCCTCAGAGCATCATAAATGGAACTGGCATCTATACCCACTTTTAATTTGACAAGATCAAGAAAAAATTTCTAAACATCTCCTGTAATTTTGCCAGCCCAAATACTGTGCTCTCATCTATTGTCAGTGAAATGTTGGAGTTTTTTTCTTTTATGTTTGTTACTTCATTTCTTTGGCAAAATGGTTTACAATCTCAGCACAAGAATGATCTGACCTGTGCACATCCCTCACAACAGCACCATTAAGTTCTTGCAGCCTCATGAGAGCGGGCATCTTTCTGAAAGAAAATCTTTGTTTTGCTACTGCATACACAATTCTAAATGAGCTGGTCTTTTCTTGCACTAAAACAGCATTGATTTCCTTTGCTGTTTTTGGTAGTACCTCCTTTTGTTTCTGTTGTATGATCTCAATAGCCCTCTGGTGCAAAGCACTATTATTTTGTTTGTATATTTTTTTGGCTAATGCCCTTTTGCAGCTACTCCCCACTACCCCATTGACCCATTCACTAGCAAAATGCATCCCTGGACCTTTATCTGACAACAGCAAAGTCTTTGCATCTCTGCATTTGCTATATCCAATGTTTCTATCTTTTATATATAACCAGCCCTGCCATTGCTGTCTGATCCAGCAGTCTGGTGTTATCCCTGCCCTCTCAGTCCCCTCAGCTCCGACAGCCTTCAGAAATAAATATTTGCCTATTAGGCTAATATCTGTTTTGATGATACAGTAGATCTTAAAGTACAACCTAATTTCTAACTCACCTCTTGGTCCTGCATGCTGTCCTAATCCTGCCATGTCCCTGCTGCCTGCTCACTGTCCTGCACACTGTCCTCATCCTGCCATTTCCCTGCTGCCTGCACACTGTCCTCATCCTGCCATCTCCCTGCTGCCTGCACACTGTCCTCATCCTGCCATCTCCTTGCTGCCTGCACACTGTCCTCATCCTGCCATCTCCCTGCTGCCTGCACACTGTCCTGCGCACTGTCCTGCGCACTGTCCTGATCCTGCCATGATGGCAGGATCCATCTCCCTGCTGCCTGCTCCTGTGCCTCTGCTGCCTTCTGCTGACTGCTACTTTCATTCCTACACATTAACAGTTTGCAAAACTGCACCTATACTTTTAGTGTAATGTTCTGTAGCTCTTAACACTAATATTTCCTACTTACTCTTCTTTTACCACCAAAAAAGTGTCTGATGTCTCCATCTTTCCTTTTGCTCATTGTGTGTCTGTGAATAAAATCTAATCTAAGTTTAACAAAAGAGTATCTGTGCTATCAGATTAAGCGTCTAAAAATGTCTATAAACCCATCTAAAGATGAAATTGTTTCTTGATAAGATAACTCTTCCGAAATTGTTAGAAAATCAAGCAATTGCATTGGATTCTCCACTGACATCAGATAAACTCCAGGAAACCCTGAACAGTATGCCCAATTAAAAGGCTCCAGGTCCAGATGGCTTTCCAGCAGAATTCTATAAAGAATTCTGGACAATTCTGCCATCAACATTCTACAGAATGTTGCAGAAAACCAAGGAAAATGGTAGACTACCACCAAATAGGAATTCTGCCAACATTAGTCTCTTGCTAAAACCAGGCAAAGACCCTATATTGCCAACCAGCTATCGTCCAATATCCCTTATTAATGTTGACAATAAAATAATCTGCAAAGCCCTCTCAAAAAGAATAGAGAAGATAACCCCTCTCATAATTCATCCTGACAAAACTGGTTTCATAAAGGGAGGTACTCCTCAACAAATACACATAGATTACTTAATTTGATAGACTGTTCATGTAATAAAAACCTTCAAATTACAATATTGTTTCTAGATGCAGAAAATCTTTTGATGGGGTTAATTGGAATTTTTTATTTGCAGCTTTACACAAATTTGGTTTTGGAAACTTTTTCATAAACTGGTTAAAAATATAAAGCCAGATTGGAGTTGTAAAGGTATTAAATACTTAGAACATATATTTGAAGAGAGAGACTTTATTCCATTTGACATATGAATTAAACAACATGGGATTAACAAGAACAGATTTTTAGAATATCAACAAGTTAAATCTATAGTAAAAAAGAAATTTAAGTATAATCAATTCAAATCACAAATACCACCAAGTGTGGCAGAATTCCTAAATCTCAAAACCCCCAAATTACTGTCTAAAATATACAGGACACTTTCTAAAATAACTGAATCAGTATTGCTTTCTATTGCAAAATGGGAGGCAGATCTAGTCTGCTGGGACCACAATTACTAGTCTCGGATATGTTTAAAAACCTTTGAACTGATTAGAAATCCCAGTTTACAATTAATACAATACAAAATCCTGCATAGAGTGCATTACACAGGTCATCGGATGTTCAGGATGGGTTTTACAGCTTCTAACAACTGCTCACACTGTCAAGGCAATACACCTGACAATTACATCCACGCTCTTTGGTTCTGTCCACCTGTTCAGAGGTTCTGGTACAGGATTTGTGAAGACTTATCAAAGTGTCTTAAATGTTCCATTCCAGCCTCTCCATCAGTCTGCTTGTTGGGTGACCTAGATGGTGTCTCCATAGAGGTTAACACAATCCACATGGCTTTCACCGCCTTATGCATTGCTAAGAAGTTCCTCTCGAACTGGAAAAATAAAAATAATCTTAATATCAACCAATTTAGAGATCGTTTGTTAGACTATATTAGTCTTGACACAGCTTCTGCTGTCTCATTAGATCAATCTCTCTGGGCTCCTTTGATCGGCTCCATCACATAGTGTGGGTGGGGGTCATGATTCTGTCCGGCTTTGGTCTTTGTTGTTGACGTGGGGGGGCCAAATGGGCTTGGGGCATTTGGGAGTTCCCTAAGGGTGGGTTTCTTTGGGGGTTCGGCACTGGGGCTGCGGTCCTGGCCTGGATGGGGCTTTGGTGGCTCTTGGGTGGTGTTTTTCTGGCGGCTGCATGAGGCACCGCTGGGGTGGCCTGTGCTGGCAGATGTAGGTTGCCAGCCCGGTGGCGGTGCTGCTCCGGGGGGTAGGTCCAGGCAGGCTTGGGGTTCTGGGGGCGCACCACCACCGGGCTGGGGTCCCGGCTGGGCCTGGGGGGCTTGGGTCCTGGTTGGTGTGCCGCCGGGAGCGTGGGTTGGTGCTTGCGCTGGGGCCTGGTCCTGGCGCAGGGGGCTTTTGATGCATCGGCGGAACTGGGGGCCTCTTTAGCTGCCGGGGATGTTGTTACCATCTGGTCGTATCTGCAGGGGGGGTTTCCCAATAGAGGCTCAGGACGGGCTCAGCCTGGGTGTCTATCGTCTTATGTAGTCACACCAACATACAGGTAGGGCTTTGAGGTGCAGGTGCATCACTGGGATACAGGGGAGGTATTCCTCCTCTGTTTCCTGGTGGCCACCTGCATCTCAATCATACATTACAACTTAGACACTCTCATTACTTACTCTCACATGACACATACATTTAGTGCCTTGGGGGTGGGCACACGGAATGGCGATCAGACGGCGGACTGCTCATTCAGCCTGACCTCTGGTGCCAGTGCCCACTTCTCAATTTTAATTGCATGTAGACATTGAGGGCTCTTGGGAGGAGTTGAGCTGACACAAGCTGGTGGAGGGTGGTTAGTGTCATGCCCCTCCCCTGTTTTAAAGCACTTTAGAACAACACACAACAACACTACATTTGAGCGGGCGAAGGGAAGCATGGGGTCTTTTTTTTTTCACACCCCGGTTCTCTGTTCACTGTCCAGGGCTGGGGGCTGAGAGGATGAGCTGGCCGTCCAGTTGGGGTCTGGCCTGGTGGCCTTCTCTGCTACTGCGGGGACCGGTGTGGTCTTCCTGTCCCCACGCCAGAGTAAAAGGTGTTCGGCTCCAGGGTCTGGCCGTGGATTGTCAGACCTTGGAGCCGCAGTATAGAGTATATATGGGGAGTGAAAGTGTGTGTGTGGCGTTATTCTCTGTGTGTCTATGCTTGTATATATGTGTGCCTGTTTGTCTATGTCCATGTGTCAGATCATGTCTTAGACTCCGCCTCACTCAACATCTCAGGCCCCCCCGCCTCACCACCACGCCCTGCCAGTGGAAGATACCCCCGGCCACCGGTGCGTTGGTGTTTCCTTTTCCAAGTTAACCATGTCATGCCTGAGCGGAGTCTTTCATTCTTTCACACAAATGCGCACTGACACAGAAAGAAACTTTTTGCTGTGATTATACATACCAAGCACAGCATGTGC
>JBBPCX010128138.1:0-19137 GCA_037974365.1 Hydrocynus forskahlii | reverse complement strand
CCACCCACCCAGCAGACTCTATAACTCATCCCCATCGCACATACACCCAGCAGACTATAACTCCTCCCCCTGTCACACCCACCCACCCATCAGACTCTATAACTCCTCCCCATCACACATACACCCATCAGACTGTATAACTCCTCCCCCTGTCACACGCTCACCCATTAAATTCTATAACTCCTCCCCCGTCACACATCCACACAATAATTTGTACAACACCCTGCTGCTACTCTGATGTGCAATTTCTTATTGTGCTAAATCATTATTATCATATACAATATCTTACTATCACGTGCAATATCACTACATATGTCACCATAACATGCAATGACAGACTCCACTATTAGTGGAGTACATAGTCCACCATAGAGAACAACTCCACTATTAGTGTTACTAGTAAACTACTTAAGCATTTATTTATTCATCTATAGTATTTATGTTCACCTCTCTTACTGACTACTGCATTATTGTGTATGTAGTAGATAGTATTTAATACACAATTTTCTGAGGAGTTTTATTTAGACTTTGTTATATTTTATATTGTTCTTGTCTCTGTGTCTTTGTGCGTCTGTGCAATTGTAATATAAGCAATTTCCTCCAGGATGAATGAAGTTTTCTAATTCTGATTCACACCTGCTCTGTTTTCAGCACAGTGGATAAACCACACAGAAGCTTTTGCCTGCAATTTGACCTTTCACTCTTCCGCTCATGTTTCTGCTTGAGTCCCTAGACTCTCTCCAACCTCAGTTTAACCACAAAACCCACCGAGACTCGGCCACTCTGCTTCAGGATGGAAAGAATGGATGGATGTGAGAGACACAGGAACACACCAGAGATTCACGGGTCAGGAATTTTTATGAAATATTCGTTAATCACTGACCCGATCCGAAATGTTTCTGTAAGTTATTTATAACTTAGTCGGAACTCAGCTTTGTCACCTTGTGACTTGCCCAGTTCCCACCTGTGAAAATTAGTCTATAGAAGACTAAACTCAATGGAAAAGACTCTATAGCTGAAAAGGAAAAGCTGAACAACCATTCAACACTTTCCATTCAAAAAGAGAAGCAGAACATTTCCTAACTGAGTATTTTCAGGTTTACCAGGAGTGATGCTAGGAGTGAAAGTTCACACTGAAAACAGTACAAAACTGTTGGTCCAAACAAAAAGAGGAGGAATGGAAGTGTTCTGCAGGTCTGAGTCACTGGTCCTCCATTCTGTTATGTTATGACCGGGTTTTGACAATTTCTCCTCAGCAATTAAGCTCAAATTATAGTTCTCTACCTTACTGTAAGAACTCCAGCACTGTGCCAGATGATCTCAGTATTTCTTGTAAACTCCTTATATAACAATCTTTAGCAAAATTTTTGAATAAAACTACACTCCAAACATGTATTTTTACAGCCCAGAATGAAATTATACAAAGAAATAAACAAATAAGCACTTCTACTCTATATTATATTTTATATTGTTCTTATCTCTGTGTCTCTGTGTGTCTGTGCAATTGTAATCTAAGCAATTCCCTCCAAGATGAATAAAGTATTCTGATTCTGATTCTGTCACTTTTTGACCCGCTCAGTTCCCACCTGTGAAAATTTCGAATAAGTCGACTGACCCACAGGTTAACTCATGAGTTAGAGTCTGACAAGCGCATCACCTGAGAACACACACAGTGTAGATCCACAGGGAACAAATCTAATGGAGGCCAAGTGAGGTCAATTCATTTTCAATAAATAACTTTAAACATTATGATTAAAAAATGACTGCTTTGTTGAAAAGTAAAAAGGAGCAAAAGTGTAGACAACTTTTGTTTATTTTTTTAGATTCAACTGTATAATTATAGATATAGGGTATAATATAAATGGATAGATAGATAGATAGATAGATAGATAGATAGATAGATAGATATGGATGGATAAAAGGACAGATGGATAGATGGATGGATGGGTGGCTGAATGGATGATGGATAAGTGGATGGATGGACGTATGGATGGATGTAGTGAGCAGTGGAGGACTGTTATTGTATAAAGTGACAGATCCTCCATTGACTTCTCACAGGTTTGGCAGCCCTGGATTTGGGTTTAGATGAAACCATAGATTGTTTATGAGAGTCAGAAGGTCATGGGCAGCCAGTCTTTCTGCCTTCAGGGTGGGTTATCAGTGGGCCATAAGCTCACTCCAAGGACTCATCTTTATATTTGCTCAGTTCAAACTCATTCCGCCTTCTGGCTTATATGAGGTAAGAATCTAAAAGATAAATTCCAAAAAAAGCTGGTGTGCTTGCCCAGCTGTGTAGCTTAATTGTTTAAGCGGCGGCTTTAAGAACAGTCGTGAGATCAAACCCAAGTCTTTAGCTTTGTGTCCTGCTTGTGAAAGTCAAATATCCAAAACAAAAAGGGCCCAGCTACTTGTCTAGCCCTTTAGCTTATTGATTTAAACAGTGGTCTTCATACCAGTAAGTGCAAACCCAAGTTTTAAGTTTTAAATATTGCAGTTGACACTTCATCTAAAAGTCCAATATATAAAAAAAACTGTTTTGCTTGTCAAGTCGAGTGGCTCAATGGTTTTTGCAGTTGTCTCAGGAACGGAGGGTTGGGGAATCAGATCTGAGTCTTCAGTCTTGAGCTTTATGTCTTGTATGTCACACTTCTTTCAAAAGTCAAATGTCCAAAAAATAGGCATGTGTTGAGGCTCAGTGATACAAGCAATGCCTCCAACACCAAGAGGTTGTGGGCTCAGATCTGAGTTTTTAGCTATATGTCTTGTACGTCACACTGCATCTGAAAGTTAAATGCCCAAAAAACAGCTAATTGGTGTGAGATTGCTGTGGCTCAGGTGTAAGAGCAATGCCTCCAATACCTGGAGGTTCTGGGATCGAGTCAGAATCTTTAGCTTTATGTCTTGTGGCGTCACACCTCATTTGAAAGTCAAATGTCCAAAAAAAGGGGCGTCCAGCGTGGGGTGATGTGGCTCAGTGGTAAGAGTAATCCTGCCAAGACCAGGAAGTCGTGGGATCTAAATGGCTTCTTTAGCTTTATGTCGTGTAGGTCATACCTCAGCTGAAGGTCAAATGTCCAAAAAAAAGGCCTGACAAATGTGGGATGCCGTGGCTCAGTGGTAAGTGCGATGCCAACAAAACCAGGCGGCTGTGGGTTCGAATCAGAGTCTCTAGCTTTGTCTTGTATGTCGCAGTTAATCTAAAATCAAATGTCCAAAAAAAAAGCCTGACAAATGTGGGATCGTATGGGTTAGTGGTAAGAGTTATGCCTTCATTACTGGGAGGTTCTGGGATCAAATCAGAGTCTCTAGCTTTCTGTCTTGTATATTGCACTTCATCTGAGAGTCAAGTGTCCAGAAAAAAGGCCTGACAAATGTGGGATCCTGTGGCTCAGTGGTAAGAGTGATGCCTTCAAAACCAGGCAGTTGTGGGACTGAATCAGAGTCTTTAACATCATGTCACACCTCATCTGAAACTTTTATGCCTCCAAGATTCAGAAGTTATGGGATCAAATCCTGAGCAGGGGTCTCCACAACACCAATACCTAAGAAAGAAGGGGGTGGGGCATATGCGTCTGATTTTGCAGTACCAGTCGGGTCGACGATATGGCATCAGATTCTGGCTTCTGTTTCATGCCCTTGCAAACCTTTCATTTTTCTTGCATGAGAAGAAGTCAGCAAGGGAAGCAAACAACACTCATAAGGTAGAAACATCAACAAATGGCAGTTTATTTCATGCAAGCTTCTTCATTTTTAGACATTTCTATATGAGACATAAATCTATATGAGACAGTACTTTCAAGGTCCCATTCAATCAAACCATACTAATGTCTACATGAACAGACACTGGTCAAAACTGTGATTAAAACCGATTATTCTTTGTTAGCAATGTTTGGTCAGAAGTAGCAAGGGTCTAGAGAGTTGTCTCATTGTCTCAGTGTTTCCCAGCCCTGGTCCTGGTGGCCTCCAGCTTCACTGCAGTCTTTATTGTCCAGCACAGTAACTTTATAAGAGAAAGAAAAAATAATAAAAATATTACATTTTACACGCATCTGTTCCGTTTGTGACAAAATATTCACACGTGCCGCTGAGCAGCTGGTGTTCTCATATGGTGTTAAAAAGGATTTACAAGCAGTAAGACATTATTCTTTTTGCTGCCTTCTCACATTTTGTCGTTCCTCCTTTCTGACAACAAAGCCAGATGAATGCCTTTTGCGTCCTGGCCTCTGTCTCCGTGGCCTGTTCTCATATCTGCCGCTCGGAGAGCATTAGAATCGGTTCTACTGGATTAAACGGGCGGGGTGTTCTGACAGATGATGGACAGATCAGTGGATGGTGCCTTTATTGACTTTGGGCAGTGCTGCATTCTCCCACTTTATTTCATACCAGCTGGCAGATTCAGTTCTGGAGGTCAAAAACAAAAACAAAACCTGATTTTTTTTTTCTGAGAAAATACCAGCGGATTTGCAACTCGAACAAGTGTTGGGCTGGTAGTCTTGGCACAGCTGTCTTGCAAGAGGATTTCGCATGTGATGAACAGCTTAGCTACACATGCAAATGAGCCTCGTCACTGTGCAATTTTTCATTTTCCGTATTATGACACGATTGGCAGACGCACACATACGAACATTGCAGAGAAGATGAACAAGGCCAGGCTGTTACCACATTCAAATTAGCACACGGCAATAAAAAGGGCTGCAAAGTATCTGATCTGGAAGTGAAATCTCAGCTTCACTGATTCTGGAATGACTAAATCTGCTATAATTCATTTAAATTAGGTGCAGAAATGACCAAGTTTACTGAGGAACATTAATTTTCTTTAATATTTTTTGCAAACACATCCTAAAATGCCTTTTTGAAGTGTATTTTCACACTGAAGTGAACAGATAAATGGTTTCACTGGATGCAGTAAACATTACAGGACATTTTAAGAGAACAAAAATATTACTTTTTTCATTTAAGTTTAACTTTAGCCCAAGCCAAGGGTCTCTGGTAGCAACTGAAAGTACAAAAACACTCAAAAATTCTGATTTTTCCACTGAAGTAGTATCCAGCATTGTTATTACCCAAACTTATCATTATCATCGGTGATTAAAGTGCATCATTAATAATCATTCTTGCTTTTGGACAAAATCGTCAAAAATAACTTTGTTTTTTCTTACATTAAGGCATGTTGAGGTTTTGAGATGTTTTTGTGAAATGTGAGATATTTCCCTCTGTTATAAATGATGGCAGCTGGTCTATTTTTGACTATTTTTTGTTGTTTTGGCTCTGGACATTCCTGATTCACCTCCTGCCTCAAAGAGAGAAAACACTTTTGAACAACAGCTGGGAATCAATGCATCAATCCATCTATCATTCCATCAATCAGATCATCAATCCATCCATCCATCCATCAAATCATCCATCAATACATCTCTGTCCATCAATCATAACATCCATCCATCCATCATAAATCACTTAATCCATCCTTCCATCCACGCATCCACACATCCGTCCATCAATCAGTTCATTTACCAATCATTAATCCATCCATCCAGCAATCCAATTATCCATCAATAAATCAATTTGTCCATCAATCATAGCATACAGCTATCCATCCATCCATCCATCAATCCAATCCATCAACAATGGCACTTATCTTTCCATCTTTTCTATCCAACTATCCATCCATCCACCCTTCATCTGGTTGCTATTGTTGTTTCTCAAAGACTAAAATGTAACCTTTTTTCCAGCTTCTGGTAGCAGTGTGTCAAACATTGTAATTATGACAAAAAATGACTTTTTGACATAGTTTGGCCATAAAACGAATGCTTGCATCTCCAAACGCAGGTTTCATAGCAACCACGCATTTCTTACTGCGGAAATGCACTGCAGTTACACGCCCCCCAATTTTAGGAAATCTCCCTTGTGTTGAATATGGATGCTAGTTCTTCTCTGTGTTGCCAGGACGAGGTGGGAAAATCAGCGAAAGCCCTTCTGCCCTCTGCAGAATGTGAGAAGAAGCCTGGAGTCAAAGCAAGAGGCAAAGTAATTGTGTCTCACTCCTTGCTGCCCTCGGGGCTGACCCTACAAAGTGTGAATGTGTGTGTGAGTGTCTCTCTCAATATATATTTGTGCATGCCTGCGAGTGTGTGTGTGAGATTTTTCCCCCAGTCATCGGTCATTTCAGCAACACGCTGTGACCTTTAAGACCCTGATAGAAAAGGCAAAACAAAAGAGAAGCGAGAGGTTACCTCAGGGACACGTAAGACACGTGTCCGTTGTATGAAAGGAGCGAACGGCTTGAATTCTTCCTCCGGTGGACATTTCTAATGATGGTCCACATTCTTCTTTCCTTACGCGTCCTCCAAAAGGTCAAGGGGATCATTCTGAGACTCTGACCTCCACAGGCTCTGCAGATGTGCTTCATCTTCTGCGGTACTTCAGCGAAAACGGCGCTGGAAGTGAACAAACTAGAACTCTTTTCTGAACCACAAGATCTACAGAGGTCACATCTGTACTGACGCGTCAGAAAGGTCAGTAATGACCACACTGCAAAAAATCTTTTGTTTCCATCCCTACATCCCAGCACAGTTGATTTAGAACCCTTAGAACTCAGAGTGTATCGGTAAACTCTGATTTCAGTAAATATAAACAGTGTAAAACAATCTAGAACCGGTGTTGGTTCTCCTACACACTCACGGTTTGCTGCTCTTTCTCTCGGCGTGCCGCCACTTGGCCGCTCTTCAGAGCCCCACCCACTTGTGGGCGGAGACTATACTGAAGAAAGATTTTGTGTTTTTTTCTGTTTGTTTCTAAAACCTAAAATAAAAGAAATGTGTTCATTATTGTTCTTTATGTTCATTTGCGTGTGACGCCATTTTTAAAACCCCAGTAGTGGTTATTATTGTTATTATTGTTATTACATGATTTTTAAATGACAATAAAAATCATGTTATATCCTGTTACAGCACAGGTCATACTGGTCATTTATCACTGTTTGCCATAACTTAATTTTAGGTCACCCAACTGTGTTATTTAGAGTGCCGGGAAAGGCCTACTGGCCCGTCTACACAGGGAAAGTTTGTGACATCACACTTTTCATCTGTCATCTGTATAAGAAATGCCTGTTAAAAACACACTTGTTTATTGGTTTAAACCTCAATTACATCTGTTTACTCACCACAATTCAAACTGACTGTTCAAAGTGTAGCTTCCTGGGTCTTGTGGGGAAACTGAAGGACTGCAACACTTGGGTTAAAACAGAGGGGTGGGTTAAACCATTTTGACAGGGGTGCTTTAATTTATGCACCTAAAACTGAGTTTTTATCAGCACATAAGGCATTTGGGTGGAAGAGACTGGTTTTTGTGTTGTTGCTTGTTTTGTATTTGCTTCTTTAGTTTATTGTTTTTGTACAACGATGTTGTTATTTAGCTCATTAATTTTTTTATTTTGTTTAGTGGGCGGGGCTAGAGGATGTAAAAGGCCCCATGGGCTCAGTATGTGAGTAGGGATGGGAAGGCGAAGCCTCATAAAGCTTTTAGGCTTTCCTTCTATTTTTGACGAAAAAGAATAAAAGCTTCGAGGCTTCAATCTCACCAAGAACAGCGACATCTGGTGGCCACCTGCAGCCAAGGCAACCTCTGAAACACTGAGGCAAAGCAACCTCAAGAGGCCTCTGAAACACTGGCACATCTTACTGTTTCAATCTCATGTTATCAATAAAAGTTCTGAAAAGACTGAGTGTTCATTTTAATCTACTAATGTTCTTGTTCATTCATACTAATTAATGAATGCATCATCATTATACATTGAAATTAATTAGGGGAGAGCGGGATTGGTTGTCACAGTCATCATATCTCAGCCATTTGAAGGCGCTGATCAAAACCGTTGACACAGAAGTGTTAGTAATTAGTGTCAGAGGGCATCTACATTGACAGTGGAGGTGAAAGCAGCATAAACTTGAGGTGAGACAACTTTGTTTTTCACATGCAAAAGTAAATTTTTAGGCATAGCATGTTTTTCTTGTAACTCATTACGCTATGGGTTGACAGCAAAACAGTTATTACCATTTTAAAGTATAAAGAGAGAGCTACAACTTAGTTAGGTTTTTTCTTAGCTAGGCTAGCACATGTGGGGACTAGCCTCCAAAAGAGCTAAAAATGTCAGTTGGGGTAGTTGTCACATTTTTTTCGGGGTTGGTTGTCTCGCATGCTGGAGCGCATCATGTGCAAGGTTTGTGCAAGCTTTGTGTGCTCACAAAGACTGCACACCTGGTCTGCCAGGTTATGTTTGTCAGAACTGTGATTCTGAGGTGGATAGTGATTGGGGGAATGTTGATTAAGAATCATCCTTTCTTTAGGTCTGTGTTATGAATTATACAGTGTTGCTGCCCCTGTGCTCTGTATTTTTGTGTTATTTATGCTGCTTATTTGAACTTCAGTTTGAGGAGAAATTGAGTTTCTTCAGATTTCATAGTAGTAGTAGTTTTCATAGCCTGTGGTGTTTTACATTCATATCCTGTGGTGTTTTACATTTATGCATTTTACATTCACATGTTTGAATCTAAAGAGTCTAAAATGGAACCAATGAAACTTATTTGATGTTTTTATACACACGAGATGTGTTTTGTTTGATATTTTTTCATTTTTTACCATTAGAATAACACAGGGCCAACCAACTCCACAAGGTGCCTTTGACAGCCCATATCTTTTGAAGAGAATGGATTCTACCAGAGCAAGGACTGCCCATTTGTACCGGATACATTAAGCATTAATTGTGTACAGAAAGGGAATTCCTACTATACACTATTTTGGCAGAAATTTAATTTAAGTAAAAAGTGTGACAACCATCCCCGCTCTCCTCTCCTCTTATTGTTGTTAGTTGCACTTCTGGTAGAAGGTCAAAGTCGCTAAATATAAATCTGAGAGAATGAGCTCGCCATCACCAAATCTCTCCAAATCTCTCTCCTCACAACCCAAAATTACTGAATGATGATGAAGCAGATTACATAGAGAGTTTAGCGTCAACAAGTCAAAGCTGTCAAACCAACGAAATGCTGTCAAACCAATTAAATGTGCTGTGAAGCACTGATGACATTCGAAGCTTCAAACGTCATTGGTCACGTGACAGTAGTGTTTTAATACAAGCTCCGACACAGTGTTTTGAATCACTCCGGTTCAGGACGACTGACACAAGCTTTGAAGCTTCGATAGCACTATATGTGAGTTGAGTTGGAGAAGGTAGCACTTCTGTGTAGGACAGGAAGTTTGGTGCAGGGTCTGTAGACACATAGCCCAGATGCTGTTATCATTTTGAAAATATCTGCACAACTTTTAAGGGAATAAAAAAAAAGAAGAAACAACAACAACAACAAAAAACTTCGGTCACACCCTCAATTTAAACAAATCCAGGATCTATTAGTTCGCTTTGTGCAGCTTAATTAGCTGGCGTTTTGTAGCTTGGAATGCCAACCAGAATGATCCATTTTATTATAAAGGAATATGGCTTACACACACACAATGCATTGACTTCTTGACCAAGAAGCTAAAGCACAAGCTACTGGATTAGATCTTCTATAGGGCAGACAACAGGATAAGGGTCTTTAAACTCACAAGGTCTCATTACAACGGATTTATCTTCACATCTTCAGTAACTGATAAAAGACCAGAGGCGCTAAAAATGCTACAAATGCTACAGTGCCAAATGACTGTAGACGCTGACCTAGCTCCATTACCAGGTCATATTACTCAGATTGTAGATCGTTTTACAATCTGAGTGATATAACCTAGTAATGGAGCTAGAGTTTATCAATACATAAGGCCAAAATAAAACATGCAAAACACACACTTTTCAAAACCATCTTTATGAACCATTTATCTCTTTTATTTATGACTACTATTACAGTGTAACCATGACAACCACAACTGACAAAGCAGAGCTACTAGAAATGCCACCAATCAAGAATGAGCCAGTGTTCTGTGCCAGTGTTTTTCAACTTAAACTGAAGTTTATCGATACACGAAGGCCTGACAGCACTGCCCTTAGCATTCCATCAGAGAAACCTCTTCAAGTTAGCACCAACATTGACATTAGCACAGCAAAAATGACCTTTAAGCTGTTAACAAGACTGGCGAGCCTGGAAAGCCGTATTTAAAAGTTGAACTAGGCTCATAAATGCTCCCCCCAGGGACTTGGCTGGAACCTTGGCCCATCATGAGGAATAATGCTAAAGTGGCTGTATCCTATAAATCACTTACAGCCCCCATTTCCAGCAAAGTGGTGTTTATCAAGCCGGCCTGCTCCGTTGTTTAACCAGATGGGCCACGCTGCAACTTTACCAGATGGCACTCGTACAAATGGCTGCTGGACGAGAGGTCATTAAAATGTACTTACTCTTGCCGTTGTTGTGCGGCAGTGGAACAACTTTAAATTTTTTTTGTTGTGAGTTCTCTGATTAATTCTACCTCTTGACCTTGGTTGAGAGTTGGAACTGGGAGAAAGGTAATGGTCCAGGGAAAATGGAAGAGTATCACCACTGGGAAAAGGGTAGCATGGAAGTACTACTGACGAGACAAATCATGTTTAAGGCTACAATTAGTTTTCTATTCTTCAAAAATTAGCATTGTTTTTAAGATATACATTCTATACAAGATATACGTTCAACTACTGTCGGAATCAGGTTCTTTTATTCTTCTATTTTATTGTTATCATTATACATTATTTGTTATAATTTAAAACACACACTCTGTATTGGTCCTAATTAATATTCACATAATCAGATAATTAACAAGTGGTCTTGATCTGATTGGGGAGCCAATAAAATTTCCTGGTCTTACAACCTAAAGGCTCCCAAAAGGTTCTTGGCTTGAATGTACGGTTCTGCGATAAAACCTTGAGCTGATATAGAGCCTTTATAATACGTAAAGGTTCTTCGAATATCAAAAAAGTTCTTTACAGCTGACTTACAAATGGTTCTTTAAAAATACATCCACTGAAAGATTGAAACCCTGTTGCTGGATCACCAGTTGTCCGAACTGGGTCCACTTTTAGTAGGTACTGACCAGTGCATACTGGGACCCCACCCACAAGACCTGCTGTTTGGGAGATGTTCTGACCCAGTGGTCTAGACATCACCGTTTGGTTCTTGTCAAAGTGTCTGAGGTCCTTATGCCCATTTTTCCTGCTTCCAACACCAACTTCTAGAACTGCCGGCCCCCTAATACCTCCCACCCCTCCATGGAATCCACTGTAATCAAATCATCAATGTTCTTCACTTCACTCATCAGTGGTTTTAATGTGGTGGCTGATTGGTGTGAGTCATCATGCCCCTCAGTTTAAACAAAACCACCTTCTGACTTCATCTATCAGTCCACTCAAGTGTTTCATTAATACAGAATTCAGTTGTTGTGAGGCAGACACAGGTGTTGTGAAATACCTGACTCCACAAAACTGACGCGCCACTGCAGCAAATTTTGCTCTGGGGTGTAATCGCAGTACAGTGCAGTGATGTACTCTGTCAGCGCCTGATCCGAGCCAGCTGTTTGATCATGGATCAAGAATCAACATAAAGCACTTTTCCATAGGCATACAGGAACCGTGCTATATCTAAACTGTACTGTGATGGCATGGAAGTTGTTCCATGCTTTGATTTGCCAGTGTATCTCAGACCGGTAATTCTGACTCATTCTGTCCGCACAGATTCAACTCCCAAAACCGCGCCCATAGAATCAAACCAGCGGAAACTTTTTCTACCTGAGCTGCTTTTGTCATTGTGGTCTCTTATTTTTTATAGTCTTGAGTATTTATCTCGGCATTGTCTAGCTGTGTGATAAAAACCTAACCCAGCAAACTTGATAGTGATGTCCGGGATCACCTTCACGTTTCTCAAAGATAAATTTGTTAGCTTCATAGAAAATTCCCACTTTTTTACAGAGACAGTAAAAAATAATGGTCTCTTTCCAAGCCCATCTGTTTTCATGACATTTTTTTACCAAATCAGAGGGTAGTGATGCAGTCAGCTTGGCTGCGGCCTGCTTCTGGCGATGCTGTGAAGCAGCTCCTGTTCAGCTAAGAGTCACTTTATTTGTGTTGGAAAAACATTTGTGGGTGGTATGACCAGAAGAAAAGCACCAGCAGTCAGCTGGCAAGCTTTCTAGAAACCAAACTATAAACCCTCTGAGACCGCTGAGGATGTTTTTACTCTGGTGCTGTAGAAAGTTCCTGATCATTTCCTGGTTTAGGAAGAGGTGAGATACACTGTGTCTCACATGTCTCTCTACCTCACTGCATCTCACCTACTTCTATACCTCACTGTACCTCATCTGCCTCTCTACCGCACTGTATCTTATCTACCTCTCTACTTCACTGTTTCTCACCTTCCTCTCTACCTCACTGTATCTCACATACCTCTCTACCTCACGGTATCTTGCTTGACTCTCTATCTCACTGTATCTCACCCACCTCTCTACCTCACTGTATCTCACCTGCCTCTCTATCTCACTGTATCTCTACCTCACTGTACCTCACCTGTCTCTCTACCTCATGGTATCTCTAACTCACTGTATCTCACCTGCCTCTCTACCTCACCTCCCTCTCTATCTCACTGTATCTCTAACTCACTGTATCTCACCTGCCTCTCTACCTAACAGTATCTCACCTCCCTCTCTATCTCACTGTATCTCTAACTCACTGTATCTCACCTGCCTCTCTACCTTAATGTACACGGCAAGTCCAACAGTCAACTGTGATGAAATGGCACGGACGTTATGTTTAACAACCTCCAGTTTTTCTTTTGGACCATGCTTCATCGACTGAGGTCCGAGTACCCCCAAGGGGACTGTGACATATAGCCCCTGATTTTTGCTGTTATTTTTAAAAGTACATGGGTAGGGACTCGTGCCACATCACATCCAAAATAGAACTCACCACTCCCACCTGAGTTTTGTTTTTCTGAGTCATCAGTCTATAAACTTTAGCATGAGCTGAAATCCTCCACTCACTGGAGGGTGGGCACCAAGAATAACACATGATACGTATCCCAATAGACTCAACATTCACGATTCTTTATTTGTCACAAACATCATTATACAGGTACAACATGTAGTGAAATGAGCTCCTGGGTCAGCTGTCATACTGTGCAATAAAAATGATAAAATAATTGAAATAAAATTCAACTAAGGTAATAAAAATATACTGAAAAGACTGTATTCACATATATGTAGTTTATCTGAGGTTTGATATGTTGGTGAAGATCCAGTAGTGCCAAATATTTAAAAAAAGAATTTCTGCATTAAATCCAATTACAAAGGATTAATTCTTCTCTATAATGAAACCTGTAGGTGTTAAGTGTACTTTAGTACTGATGATACTCACAATATTCTCTTAAGCCGGCTGTAGTATTTAAGCCTGGAGTCAGACTGGAGATGCTTCTTCTGTGCTGATATTTGGACTTGTCTCTGTAATGTTCTCTCTGTCTTCTCCCTGTTTTCTTGTTTATGTTGTTGTTTACATGATCCGTGTGTCTGTTGTTTTGGTCTTAGCCCCGCCCCCTTGTTATCATGTTCATTTGTGTCTTGTTCCTGTCTCCTCCCCAGCCCATGTGTTTCTCATTTGTTTAGTTAGTATCAATAGCCCTGTTTTCAGTCTGGTTTGGTTGGTTCTTAATGTTGGTATCTTTGCACTGTGATTTTGGATCACTGTTTCTGCTCATTTGATTTTGGCATGATAGTTTTCTCTGTATTTTGCCCTGTGCCTCTTGCTTTGTGTTTCTGACCCCCATTGTGTTCACGTTTACGTATTTTACAATCCAGTCCAGTTTTGCTTTAATTTCTTTTGTTAGTACCCTGTTTGCAATTACATCCTACTCCATCCCTAATGTCTCCTCCAAGTGACAGTCTCAGAGTTGGGCATCAGTCTTGCCAAATATTCCAGTTCTCTGTGGTGGCCGATCATGCCAAAATTATCGCCAAACTCTGCAATGGTCAACAAAACATCCCCTTGCCCCCTGAACAAAATAATAACAGCTTCAATGGTAAACAAAATGATTGTTTGATTCTTGTTTGGCTTGGACTCTAAGCTCTATGGTCTTGTCCTTGATTTGGACTCCAACCTCCTTGGATGCGATTTTGACTTGGACTCGAATGTCTTTGGACTCGGACTTGACTTAGACTTGACTACAGTGGTCTTGACTACAGCTCTGCCCCTAAAACACTAAACCATCTGTTAAAGCCCACACACAGTTAGATAAACAGATAGATATTAGTCTGATGTGTCTAAAACTTGAAGAGTTGGAGTGTGGAAGTCAATGGAATGTTTCGTCCTTTGCTTCAGGAAACCAAAAGTGATTTTTCTGTGGGATATCTTCAAAGAAGTTCTCTTCTGTGTCAGTGTTCCATTTAGGCACCTTTGTGAGTGTAACAGACGTTCCTATTGGCCAATCCACATTTTAGACATGCGCATATATCAGTATACGCAGGCTTTGATGTTTAAGAGAATAGCCTGGTATTTTTCCTCGACACACATTCACCCCGTTTCGCGCTGATTTAAGAGGGGAGCTGACAGAACAGAAGAACCTCCGGCACTAACTTCCTCTGAGTTAAGTTTTATTTCAGCTGATAAATTATGAAGCTGTCATCCATTATTAGGGCTGTCTACGCCCGCCTTTACTGAGAGCTTATCAGCCGCCGCGCTCGTGGATGCCTCTTGGCTCCTCTGCTCTCCAAAAGCACTGAAGAAAAACTAAACCCCTTTCACTGGATTAGTTTTACTGGAGGGAAAAATCTCAATTCAAGAGGTTCCAACACGGGCTTTATCAGTGTTCTCAAACTCAGTTTATACTGAATTATAATCACAACACTGTTATTACTGTCAAACTGTATAAACTACACATGCTGCAGAATCACACTGGATTAAAATCACGGCACTGTTATTACTGTCAGACTGTAAAACTACACACTGCAGAGTCAAACTGGATTAAAATCACTGTAAAACTACACACTGCAGGTTCATACTGAATTAAAATCACTGTAAAAAAGCTAAACAGTGCAGATTCATACTGGATTAAAATGAACCCACTGATATTACTGTCAGACTGTAAAAACTACACACTGTAGATTTATACTGGATTAAAATAATTGTAAAAACTATACAGTGCAGATTCATACTGGATTAAAATCACTCCACAGTTATTACTATTAGACCATTAAAACTAAAAAATTTGAGAGGTTCCAACCTCAGCGTTCTATAAACTCAATTCATACTGGATTAAAATCACAGCACTACTATTACTGTCAAACTGTATAAACTACACATGCTGCAGATTCACACTGGATTAAAATCACGGCACTCTTATTACTATCAGACTGTAAAAACTACACACTACAGATTCATACTAGATTAAAATCTGTACACAATTATTACTGTAAAAACTATACAGCGCACATTCATACTGGATTAAAATCACTCTACAGTTATTACTATTAGACCATTAAAACTAGACATACTGCAGATTCATACTGGATTAAAATCATGGCGCTATTATTACTATCAGGCTGTAAAAACTACACACTTCAGATTCATGCCAGATTAATATCTGTACACAGTTATTACTCTAAAAACTATACACTTAAATCCCTCCACAATTATTACTGTCAAATTGGAAAAACTACACATTGCAGATTCATACTGGATTAAAATCACCCCATAATTATTACAGATTGTAAAAACTGCACACTGCAGATTAATACTGGATTTAGATCGCTCCTTAATTATGGGGTGATTCTAAACATCCTCCACTCCAACCACTGAACATCCAGGGTATGGACATTGAGGCTGTGGAGAGCCACAGGTATCTTGGTGTTCATCTGAACAATAAACTGGACTGGACTCACAACTCAAATGCTCTCTACAGAAAAGGGCAGAGCAGGCTGTACCTGCTGCGGAGGCTCAGGTCTTTTGGAGTGAAGGGCCCACTCTTAAGGTCCATCTTTTAATTATAAACTACATAAACTACATTTATTAATTATAAACTTAATGCTACAAGTGGCCTTTAACCTCTGCCACCAGCCAGCAGCTGATGGGTTCACTCATCATTCTCATTAGCATAAAAATACATTCATCCAAGTTTTGCAAGCTATTTCACACCATCAGTGGGAATTTTGCACCCATACAAGCAAACTAAGCGCAATGAGAGTGAATCTTCCCTGCAGAGACCACAAGCCTGTTATTTACAGTGACATTTCCACTGCAGTGAATGAATGTTGCACTAAACACTTGGCCCGACTTTAATTGATCCAGTACAGCCGAGGTTGTGATTCCGGGGAATCAAAGCGTACAACACCCATCATAGCATGAACCACTTTCCCAATGCTCTCTATGCAGCAGCCAATCAGAGGCTGGGGAAAAGTCCACAGACTCCATTACTGCCGTCAATCACCCAGCACGTCCCTGCGCTCGTCCTTAATGAAAATTGATTGGAAGATCTAATTGCAAGTGTGGCGGAGCAGCATCTGATTTTTTCTTTTACATCCCCCTCAGTCACCCCCGTCCCCTTTGGCCCCCCTGAGTTTATGTTACATGCCACATCATTTCCTGTTATGCAGAATGGAGGAAAATTGAGTGTGTGTGTGTGTGTGTGTGTACACTCTCGGTTTATTTCATGCTTTGCTTGGTAGAGTGCTGAATGCAGGAAATGAAACGCCTCTAAAGACGGTGATCTCTGAGGAGCGCGCCACGTTTCCCTGCTCTAATTAAGCGATTGAGGTCTCTTTGTGTTACTGTGCAAATATCTTTTGAACACCATGTACAGTATTAGAGGAAAAAACTCTTTAGGCTGGTTAAAGAAGCAGTTCAGCAAAAAATACCAATGTATTTTTTGCTGATTTTCCCCCTGCCCTGTGACAGGGAGAGGAGTTATAGAATCTGAAGGGTGGGTGTGTGACAGGGTTTTTTTATTGTACAATATTCCATTGCAATTACATTTTTAACGCTACATTAGGTCGTGAAAGAGTACAAACATTACTCCAAAAAAACCCCCAAAAAACTGTCATGAATCATTTTAACAGAACCATTTTCTAACATCTCTTTTAATCCTTTTTTTTAATTATTGTACTTTTAAGACTGAGATATGTCAATGAGCTCTGGCTCCTTATTATTGCACCTTATTCAAAAACTATTATTTCAAAACAGACTTTTCAGGAGTTAGGTCCATTCAGACTGGAGTGTGAATGATTAATCTGAAATTTTTCATTCATTCATTTTCAGTAACCACTTCAGTAACCACATCTTTACTAGGGTGGTCAGTACTCTGAGCACTATCCCGGGGTCCAAGGGCGCGAGGCAGGGAATCACCCGGGGCGGGGCACCAGCCCACCACATTTATTTGAAAATTTGAATGCCATTTATACCCATTTTAGATTCCACCAAATTCCTACATAATTAGATATTTCAGATTTAAACAATCAGAACTGTTCACAGTGGTGGTGAATGGAACCAGACATCTAAAATCTCTCAAAGCTCGCTCACAGAAACAATATTCCACCAGAGTTTTGACAAGCTTTTGGTCCTAAAACTAAACCCTTTCAAGGTGGAGCGATACATGTAGCGCAATTAATGAAGTAAAGAAAACTGATTTCGTTCAGATATGCACTATTTTACCACCGTCAACATTACTTATACACATTCCGAACACACATGGCGCTTCACTGTAAAAAATAAAATGGCTAAAGTTGTGTTGGAGACTTGACATCTGGTTCCATTTGCCCTCTCTGTAAAGAAAATCCAAGTTTCCGTACAACGAACTATTTCATGTCAAACCTTTCCGAATGATCTCAACCACTGATTAATGAAGACATTATTTAAAAAAATAGTGGAATTTCCATTTGCAAAATCATTTGTCCTTGGTATGAGCCCTACAGCATTAACACTGAAAAATGGTTCAAAGTCTTATGGGCTGAATTTTCACCCAGCAATTCAAATCCAGCTATTATCTAACCGAGGCATGACCAAATGACGACGCTTCAAACTGACCCATTTGTGGGATCTAATAGCAGCTAATGCAACATTTTTGCAATGAAGATGGACGTTGTAATCTGCAATGAGGTTCACTTAGCCATAAAGAGTGTTATGAACCAGTCGTTGGCTCATTTATTCGTGAAATACGTCATTTTTTTTGAGCCCGAGCAGAAGTCTTATCCATCAGCCCGAGAAAGTATTCAGATGTAAAATGTCTAACACATCATAATGAGATGTACGTAATCTATTTTACATCTCAAAGAGCAGCCACCACACCCAGGCCTGCACATTCATTTATAATTCCTACCCACTGCTAAGTTAATAATGCAAGGCGGGGGATATTATATTCCTTTATTACTGGCAGGGTTCTCTATCTCAATTAATTTCCCAAACAGCAGGCCCATCCAAACTGATAGCCATTCTCAGAGTATAAAAAAAAAAAAAACAACAAAAAACACCGGGCGCCATATGTGTGCCATCAGTAAATCATCATTTGTTTGTTATCTTTATTGCGTCTTTTGGTCATTAATGGAAATTAATTACGTTTCTTACCTGACAACGACTTTGGCGTAATTATTCCACCACACTGGCGGCCGCTGTCCTGCGCTGTGACATTGCAATAAATTTCCTCACTTTGCTCATTTACAACAGGATAATAACTCTTTATTTTCACCTTCGGGAGGACATTCCAGAGGACCAGGCTAAAACCCGAAAAACCTGCTGCTTTTATAAGCTCCAGTATTGATCGTCCTTTCTCAAAACATTCTGGAGAACATTGCTTTTAATGGAAACATTAGTAAAGTAAGGTGGTGCTGTAAAAATGACTTTATCATCATTTTTTTTGCTTTGGTTCAGTCCAATTAGGCCGTTTTATATTCAGCACAATCAAAAACAAGGACTCTCCCAAATGGGAACCGGCAGAACTCATGGCTCTAGCTCTAGTTCTCTTGAGACTACTAGAACAATCTCCACTTCACAGCATTATAAAGTGATCTTGCTTGCTAATTAGCGTAAAGGAATAGTGGTTGAAATCAAATTTATATAATTTTCCACTTTTCCTGGATGCAGGGTACTGTAACGGCCACCTCGTCTCCGTCGCGTCTGTCCCGGTCCTTGTCTCCCGAATTCTAGGTTTCCCTCCTGTG
>JBBPCX010128044.1:6648-19148 GCA_037974365.1 Hydrocynus forskahlii | reverse complement strand
TTGTGGGATGTTCCTGGTATGCAGTGGTCAGTAGCTACCAAAAGTGGCCCAAGAAAGGACGACCGGTCAACACACATAATGGGTTGCATAGCTGCAGACCTGTCAGTTTGCCCCTGTCTCTTAGTTTGTCCCTGTCCCATGGCAAGGATAATGTGTCCTGCCACGCTACAAATATTGTTCAGGACCAACTTGGCCTGAATGGGAATCTGTGGGAAGTGATAAAAAAGCTGATCCATGGAGTCTGTTGCTAATGCCTTGGTAGCAGATATCAAAGAACATATAACAAGCATCTTTACACACACACACACACACACACACACACACACACACATATATATATATATATATATATATATACTATAATACTTCAGTGCTTCCACTTGAGTCAGAGATGTTCCACCATCACAACTACTCCCTTTCTTTTCCAATTTGGCAGTGTAATACATTTAATTTATGCTGAATTACATTTTAATACATTCATTCATTTTAATAAAGTAACTCAAGTAATTTTGTTAATGATTTTAAATGATGGGTGTAGAGGTTTCTGGCAAAAGCACACATGCACGCTGATTGCTCAGGACAGCCTCATTCAGGAGCGTTTGCAGACACGCTCATTAGTTTCCACATTGATGCCGCGAGTCATCGACTCGTCGACGGTTACCAAGGAGACGGCGCCCCGCCTTTGAACCTCCAGCGCGCGTTTAACGGCTGTTTTTACAATTTCAGCAAACATCGCCCTGCGTGTGAGCTCTATAAGCAGTGGATTAAACCAGTTAGCCCACACATGCATGCTTTAAAATGAAAGAAAAGCCAAGAGTGCAGCCCACAGTGTTTAAACATGCACAGAAAAGCTTTTTGGAAAGTAAGTGTTTAGTTAGTTTTGCATTCAAGGACGTATTGGAGACATACCAACGTTACTCACCTGTGCTTTAAAACGCTTTAGCGGAACACACTGGATGCGCTGCGCATCGCTCCCTCGCTTTCTCTCTTGTTTTCTCTCCTCGATCGGGTTGTGTGCGTGTATGCGTGTGCGTGTGCGTGACAGCTCTGGATGTGTCTCTTCAGCACCACAGACAGCTTCTCCCATTATAAGAGGAGCCACCTGACTCGTGCGTCACCATAGCAGCATACGCAAAACCGGACTCACAGACAGCACGCGCACACACGCGCAAACACGCGCGCACACACACACACACACACACACACATTTTCTACAAGCCATCCGAAGTCATTTCTGTATCAGACGAGCTAAAACGAGAGGCAGAGGTGCTCTCTATCTAGGTAAACGATTTGTTCTGGTTGCAAACATAAGAAACGGTCGTAAATCGGATGCCTTCCAACGATTACGCAAACAGGTTGCTAAACAACAGATTCTGGTGACTAATTTTAGCTCCATTGCGCCCTCTCATTGGCATTCGCCTCATTTGACTAGTCGGGGCGAATCTCTAATGATGTTAACAACAGCAGCAGCAGCAGCAGCGACACAATGCATGGTTACTGGACTGATAGTGATGCCATGTCCTATGTGGGTGGCGGACCTTTTAACTAGTCTTCTCTAGGTACATCCACAGCCCTCTTAAAGGTCTCTTGCTGGTGAATGCACGTTTGCTGTTGTTATTGCTGGTTGTGTAGTCCCTAGCTTAAAAAAACAAACAAACAAAAAAAACCATGCACAGCAGATTTGCTACAAAAAGCACATAGCAACTTGAAAAGCATTAATGGGAAAAACAAATGGGACAAGCAATGTTTATTTAATTTTCTAAATGAGCAAAATAAATAAATAAACAAACAAACAAATAAATGAACTGCAGCATATATTTGATTTAAAAGTCTATGTAATAAAGACAGAACAGACGGTGTTATTGCAAAAAAAGCCCATGGATGATGGATCACAAAGCAATTATTTCTGGGCTTCATGATGGGATAAGCAATTTCAAGTTCTTGAAATAAGTAAAATAAGCAAAAAAATGGCAAGAATCTGCAGCATATCATTTGAAATTGTCTAAATAAATTAAATGATCTCAAGTCGGTTAATTTGATCTAGAATTTGAACTTGCTTCATTACTTAAATCAAGAATACAGGTGCTAGGCAGCAGGGCTGGAAACATAGGGATGATTATACATAATTTTAGCGGGCATTTTAGGAATCTTTATATTTTTATATTGATAGTTCAAACTAATGTAATGGGGCCAGCATATGCAACAATTTCTCATAAATATTAATATTCATTATCTGAGCCACTCATATTGTGAAGGGTAGAGAAACACCTTGGATAGGTTGCCAGTCCATTGCAGAGCAGACACACATATTCACACACACACAGTCACACCTGGGGGCAATTTGGCATCACCAGTTCACCTGACATGGAACTTCTGGCAGAAACCCATGCTGACAGAGGGAGAGCTTGCAAACTCTGTACAGAAAGGACCACCAGCCAGGACAGAACCCAGGACCTTCTTGTTGTGCTATCTAAGCACAGTGAGCTATGTATCCTTTGCTAACAATGCTTAACTACAGAGACAAATGTTTAGTAAGTTATATTTTGTTTGCTCTAAGGTACAAGCTGATTCAATAATATGAAATCTTAATTAAGATTGTTTTGTTTGTATTTGTTTGTATGTACACAAAGCTTGTTATGGAGCAACTGAAAGAATCTGGACTCTGTAAATGAAGGTGGCCTTCTGCGTAATTCAGTTTTACCCTGGACACACAGCCAAACGAAGGATGACTCACACACAGAGCTGCAGAGCCAAGAGAAAGGGAGGGGGAGTGGCCATGTGTGAACATGGGCGTAAAGGAGAGAGAGAGAGAGAAAGACAGACAGAGAGAGATAGAGAGAGAGAGACAGAGAGAGATAGAGAGAGAGAGAGGGAGAGACATAGAGAGAGAGAGAGAGAGAGAGAGAGAGAGAGAGATAAAGAAAGGAAAATATTTCCCTTGTCTGTATCACAGGAAGTGGTGTGTGTGTGTGTGTGTGTGTGTGTGTGTGTGTGTGTGTGTGTGTGTGTGTGTTTGTGTGTATGTGTGTTCGTGTGTGCATGCACGAGTGTGTCTGTATGTGTGTGTGTAGGCGGGACATGGCAGGATATGACCGTGAGAGGCTTGTGTTTGCTCTGATGTCCAAGGGACTGCGTCTCCTGGCACGATGTCTCTGACTGGAACATTTATGTGTACCTGTATGTGTATTTACTGAAATAGGCAGGCTTGAATAAGCCTTAAGTGATGAACTTTCACTCATACATCCAGATCTAGCAGTGGCAAAAAAAAAAGGTTTTTCATTAGACCAAAAAGTGCTAGGACTTCTAACTTCTAACAGTATCAGGACCCTTGGTTCAGAGTTATATAAAGCCATCAAAACAACAGTGCTAACAGGTCTAATAATCTTAATGACTGATGCAATGGGGAAAATATTAACTAAACTTGTGAAGGCATATATAGCACATTGGTCTCGTATTCATAAAAAGAAACACTTTTTAAACTGCAGTAAAGAATTGTAACGGTTCTTTGCTTTGCCATGGTTCTAGATATATCCACTGCCTTTATAATAGAATGAAAAATATTTGTATCTAGCAATAGTCTGTTTTCATTTATAAGCCATTTATTTACATCACTTAGCAATTCTGTTTTGTGTACCCTACAGAGAGAGAGAGAGAGAGAGATTCTTGTAGTGGTAAATTGGGTTTTGTCTTGGTGAAAGCTTCTGACGTCATTCTGTCTGCGGATTAATCTTCCATCTTTCTCTTTTTCTCTAACCCTCATTCTCTCTCTCTCTCTCTCTCTCTCTCTCTCTCTGTCTCCCTCTCTTTCTCACCCCTCTCCCTATCTCACTCTCTATCTCAACCTCTTTAATATAGTTCACCCTCATTCTCTCTCTCTCTCTCTCTCTCTCTCTCTCTGTCTCCCTCTCTTTCTCACCCCTCTCCCTATCTCACTCTCTATCTCAACCTCTTTAATATATTTGCTATAATATATTACCATGAACAGATGATTTTTCAGTATCAGAGGAAAAAGCTTGTGTGGTCACTCAAGCAGCTTCCTTTTTGCCCATTTATGTCTGTAATTCATTTTGTTTTGTTTTTGTTGTTTTTGCTTTTTATCAAGAAAAGAAGTTTAACTGTGTAATTCAATACAAGAATTGCACCAAAATGATTCCAATGAAAGGTCAGTGAATTCATTATGAATGGCTCGGAATGTTCCACTGCATGCCACTTCCACCACTCACTGACAGACCAATAGCACCACCTTCATTTGGTAGCTCTCATCACTGCTTAGCAACCATTGTGGTTCACCTTTATTTTGGTCAAGGTCAGTTGGCAACATACCCGGTTACAACAGAGCTCCAGCTATTGTCAAAAGATGTCCCTGGGGCAAACCCAAAAGTGTGAGATGCTGAAGGATGTTATTTTCTACCCATTTCTAAAGATAAAAACACATTTCAAAAATCCAGCTGTATACTGGTCTGTATTAAATGTCATCATCAGCTGATTCCATAATTAAGGACATCTATGTTTACTCAAAGATGAGTCATATAATTTGCTGTTTGTTTTACTCCTGCAATAATACATGTGATGGGGTGCTACACCATGACATTGGCACAGTATAGCATGGCCTTTTTAATACCACAGTATATTGAGGCAATGACCAAAAATCTGATTAACAAAACGTAAAGTGGCACCTTATAGTCAAATGTGAACACACCACATGAAGTACCACATTGCAAAAAGTTCAGGATATTTATGCTGGAAAGTAAAGTAAAACTGTAAATGAGCTTTGAATCTATGAGTTGATATCTTGAGACTTGCTGAGTAACAACAACAGGAAGTCAAGAAGAGCAACAACTGGAAGTGACAATTGTTATGGCAGTGGAGCGGCAGAGCTGCTGTCAAAGCCCAGGGAAATGTGCGCTTGTTCACAGAAAGCTGAAGAGAGTCTTTAAATGTCAGGCTCTCTTAGTCTTTAGAAGAAAGGCCCCTTTGACATGGTCTCCTGAGTAACTGGCAGCCTGAAAGAATCAGACACACAAAAACACTGGGAAGCCACATGTGAACCCAAAAATACACAAACAGATACCAGCATGGGTGTAAACGTGTGTTAATAGAGCACATATAGATCAAATAAACTCAAATATAAAGCTTATAATGGCTCAGGTCACTCAGGCTTTCTTTCCAAAATCATCTCTTCCGAAGGCTCAGAGAGCTGGCCTTAAAGGTCCTTTAATATGGTGTGTAAACTTGGGAGTGTTGAGCCTATAAAATGCCCTGCTAACTGTCAGTGTGTTAAACTGAAGACATGTTCATTAATTGTGATATGGTAACTGTCTGTGCTTATTTGAATCTTTCATTTCTGACTATAGGATCTATTTAGCTCAAGCTTGTAGGGTACACCTGGTAGCAGGATCAGATCTCATTCTCATCACAAACAAACCATTTGTTTTGTTTATGACTGACAAAGAACATCTCCTCTCAAGGATCTTGACTGTTTTTACTGGTTCCAACATTTCTATCATGTAAGGATGTAATTAACATTGTATTTATTGTTTAATTATGCTTCACCAGAAATTCTGTCCTTAAGTCATTAAAAGGTGTGGATATGAGGTAAATAATGTGTAATAAGCCATGTTGAAACATTTGAACTCTTTTTTTCCACACTGACTTTGTGACTATTTTAGATACAAGCAGACAAAGCAAGTTTCAAGTTTCAGGTTTGAGGTAGAAATTGAAAAAAAAAAGTTGAAGCTGTTGGAGTCTAAACTGCAGACTGAAAAGGATAAAGTTGTAGCTGTTACTCTGGTAATTCTGTCACACATTTTGTTGTTTTGGTTTATTTTGTTCATGCTTGTTTTTTATGGATAAAGAGTCCCCTTGGAAATATGTCTGCCTCTACCCCTTCCTGCACAATGTCACACTAGAAATCTAATAAGATTTCAGATACAAGTAGACAAAACAAGTTTCAGAAACCAACTGAAGTCTAGTAGAATAGCAGGGACAGCTGCTAAATCTTATAGTGCAAGATGGGCCCCCTGAAAAGACACTGAAAGATGGGTAAGACTACAGTTCAGTACTTGGGTAAGACTACACTACAGACGTTCAGAAAGCCTGGGACAAGGTAAAGACTAAGGTAGAAATAGAAAAAAAATTGGAGCTGTTGGAGTATAAACTGCAAACTAAAAAGGATTAAAGTTTACCGACAGGTTATTTGGCTACTGCACCTGCATGGATGCCTCATCTTGTGGTGCCACTGCATGCTAACATCACACAGGTCAAACAGAGTGCCTACAAAAATAAGTACAGATACTGATGAGAACATATCTTCACAGTTGATCAATCAATCAGTTTTCACAGATTAAGGTTAACCATCATCTACAATGCATAAAAGTAATATATGAAGTATAAATCAACAGAGTTTAAAATAGTTAAATAAGGCTCTCTAAAATCTGACAACCAAAAAACTATTATTGAATAAAAGAATGAAAATTAAAATAAATAAATACATACAAAATAAAACAATATTAGATAAATTATATGGCTATATGGAGCTGGTTACAAATTAAGAGTCTAAAATATTTAAGATAAATCACTGAACTGAACTTTTAACTGTCCTGTAGTGAATCCTAGCACACTGGTGCTCTGTTGCTAAAAGCAGATTTCACCAGTTCAGCAAAAACTGTATTTGACAGATGATCCAGACAGTGGAGTGTCTGTGATTATTCCTATTATTGAATGAGATCAGGGATGTGATATAGGGTGGCTTATGGCTTGAGATTGCTTTATAAATCAAAATAAACCAGTGTGTTTCCTGATTTCACACCTTGCCTTATTTTGCACCTTTCTACCTTTGTTTTTCTCTGTGCCATGTGGTCTTTTGTTTTGGTTCTCAGCTCCGCCATAGTCCTGCACCCTGATCAGTGTATTCACCTGTGTCTTGTCCATGTCTCCGCCCCTTCCCAGGTGTTCCACATTCTCATCTGGTATATGTATCCCTGTCTGTTAAACCTTCCCACCCTGTCAGTCCACTCTGACCATTCTGTGTGTTTCCTCTGCAGTTATACCCTGGCCGTTCTTGTAGTTGTTACTCTGGTAATCCTGTCACACATTATGTTGCTTGGTTTATTTTGTTCATGTTTGTTTTTTATGGATAAAAATAAAAATACGTCTACCTCTACCCCTTCCTGCACACCAGAAATCTAATAAGAAAAACAAGTGTGGCAACAACTGTTGCATGGCGACAAATGTATTTATTAGTATGCAAAGTGATATGCACTTGAACATAAAAATTACATGGCTACAAGAGTGTGGGAACCAGAAACTGACTACTCTCTCCACTGGGGAACTGTTGATCCTAAGGGAATTGTAGCTCCTCTTCAGAGTCCTCTTCAATCTAAAGCTCATTAAACTCCTTTTTGTGTTGCTGACATTGTGGTGGAGGTTGTTCTCAAGTTCTTCAGCATTATTAGAAAACAAGCCCACCACAACAATTTCGTCAGCCAAACTTGAGATTAGTCATGAAGTTAGTTGGACCCATACTGCTTGCAATCGCCTGTCCGATATCATACTGACAAAATGTGGAAAAAGCTATCCTCTAAACATGGTCATGTAATCTAAAAATATATACATAAAAATACAATGAAAACAAGTATTATTGGCACCCTTGTATTTAATATACTGTGCAATCCCCATATACCAACATAACAGTAACAAATGCTTTCTTATAATACTGGAAAATCTGAGACCAAGCTTCAAAGCAAAATGTCTATAAATGCTCCAAGACTCTGGGTCCTCTCTTTTAGTCTCTTCTCTTCAACTCGTTTTCAATTTGATTTGAATCTGGAAAATAAGAGTGTCATCTCAAAAGCTTCATTATATGGTTTTGAAATGTTTTTTGTGGATGTATGTTTTGGCTACTTGCCCTGCTGGATGATCCAGTCATGACCTGTTTTTTGGAAGTTGCAGCTATATTTCATTTAGAATTAATGCAATGTAACTAAATAAGGATCACATGGGTTTACCAGAGACAACATCACAGACCTCTAGTCACAATCCCATGCTTGAGAAGAAGCTAACCTTGCAAATTTGGTAGCATCGTGGAATCTAGGGAAGCCTAGCTATTGTCTAGGAATTGGTCATGACTAAACTGGGATTTAAGTTATAGAAAGGAATGATTTAATAGCATTCTTCTAGCAGCTTATTGTTCTTTTTCTGTGTTTGCGGGAGGGAAGAACATGTGTGAGTTGCTTTCAGTGTTTTCCATCTTGATGTGTGTGTGTCTGTGTGTGTGTGTGTGTGTGTAGAGTCAATAGTGTGCATTTCAGCCATATACACATAGTCTACAGCAGGGGTGCCCAATACGTCGATCGCGATCTACCGGTTGATCGCAAAGGCAACGTGAGTCGATCGTGGAGCCCTTTCAAAATAATCTCTCTGTGCACAGGGGACCGGATAACGTAAAAACGAGTGAACTGCGAGCCACAGAATATTGTCATGGCCAAAGGATCGGGTGAATCAGAAGAGCCGACTCCCATCGAGTGAGAACCGGCTCCCCACTTTTTATCCTTCCGCTGCTCAACTCTCTCAGCGGCTCAGCTCTGCTCACGGCAGAACTTGTGGCCAATCACATGTGAGGAGAGAGTCTTCTCAGTCTTGACAGATACTATATTCGAGCAGCAGCGTCATTAGTTGTGCAAAAATACAGAATAGTGGTAGATAGAAATAAATAATTGTACAAAATAGCTTCAGCAGGACAAATAATGTGTAGCGTACAGTAAATAGAGCAATTTTACTGTGGCAATTGAGGTGTAAGTTGTTTGTTTAAAGCAGAACAGTTCAGTGTGAATATGAATTGTGTCAGGCGAAGGTAGAAGTTCAGTTCAAGTGTATGTGTTTGTGCATGTCTATGTGTGTTTGTGTATGTGTGAGTGTGGATATGGTTGAAATATCAGTTCTGACTGAGGAGTCTGGAGTCTATTGGCAAGAAACTATTTCCCATTCTGGCAGTGGAGGTCTGAAGCTATGGAACCTATTGCCAGATAGGAGGAGGGGAGAAGAGGGTTTGTGAGGGGTGTGAGGTCATCCAAAATGCTGGTGGCTTTGCGGATACAACATGATGTGTAAATGTCCATTACAGAGGGGTGAGAGCCTGATGATCTTCTCAGCTGTCCTCACTGTCCTCTGTAGAGTATTGAGACAGAGACATGATGCAACTACAGAGAATGCTGTAGAACTTGATGAGGATTGTGTGTGGGGGTCTCCTGACATAGCCCTGTGGGACCATGCGGGGGCCTGTGTTCAGTGTAATGGTGCTGGAGGTGTTGCTCGTAATCCTGACTGACTGAAGTCTCTCAGTCAGGAAGTCCAGGATCCAGTTGCAGAGGGAGGTGCTCAGCCCCAGCAGTCTCAGCTTCCCAAAGAGATTATGGAGAATACTGAATACTGAACTGAAGTCTGTGATTAGCATTCTCATATAAGTGTCCTTTATGTCAGGGAAGAACATCTGCCAGGTCGGCACAGCTTCTGGGGACACAGCCAGAAAGAGCCACATGTACTGTAAGTCCCCAGTGTCCTGGAGACAATGGCGGAGGTTCCGAGCATGTCAGCTTCACTGCTCAGCATAAGGGAGATGTGGTCTGAGTAGCCGAGGTGGCAGTGTGGCTCAGTTTGCAAAAACACTGTCCAGCACGTTCATCTCCTTGTTGCAAAGTTCACATACTGATAGAATTTAAGAAGAACTGACTTGAGATTCACATAATTAAAAGTCCTGGCAGTGATAAACTGTCTGTCTGTGTGTGAGTTTTTGATGGTTGCAGAAAGTTCAGACAGCACATTGTTAGCGTTAATGCTAGATGGGATGTACACCATGCCTATGAGCATTGTGGTGGATTCCTGCAGTAAATACACTGTTAATTACACTGAATGTTGTCTTGTCTTGTCTTGCACCATTTGTATTGTTACACTTGTGTTTCTTGCACACTTTTGTGTCCTGTTTGCACTTGTGGTCTTGTGCTGTTCTGTTCTGTTCTGCTCTGCTCTTGTGTTGCACCATGGTCCTGGAGGCACATTATCTCATTTCACTGTGTAGTGTGTGTGAATGGTCGAAAAGCCACATCTAACAGCCACAAACCCCAGCAGGGTAGTGTGTAGTAACAAGAGACTAGCACAGCATTCATACACCAGTGTTGATGTAAACTCACAAGCCCCCCACCTTGTGATTTGCTGGTCAGGATAGCTGTGTCTAGAACACTGAGCTCACACTAGGTAGTTTACTGGATTCACATGTAGTCCAGTTTATTGTCCTGGGAGCACGCATTGGTAAGTATGATGGATGAGATAGCTGGCCAGCTAGTGTTAGCTTTTAGCCTAGCCACACCACTGCCCACTTGCCATGCTTCTGCTTCCCTGCACAGGGCTTGTGGGGTTCTCTTCTCTGGCCAGCAGCATCGCCTGATGTCTGAGGGCCTGGTCCGTGTAGCAAGCATTAGTGTGTGGCTGTAAGAAAAAGCCAACATTCTACCATCCCACCGTCTCTCACTACATCATCCATACATCTACCTGTCAAACACCAATTAAGCATTTCCCTCCAACATTTCCAACACCTTCATTTTCTCTTTGCTCTCTTGCTTATCTAGTTTAAATTAAATGCTGCTAACCCCTGTGTGCCCCCAAAGTGATTACACTGACCATCAGAACTGGATCGTGGAACAATGAAAAAAGGGGACCTGGTCAAATCATGTTTTCCTTAGCGTCATGTGGATAGTGCATGTGCATCGCTTAACTGGGAAAGAGATGGCATTAGCATGCACTCTGGGAAGTAAACAAGCCAGCAGAGACAGTGTGATGGTCTGAGCTATGTTTTGATAAGAAACTTTGAGTCCTGGTGTTCATGTGGATGTTACCTTAACATGTATCACCTGACTAAACATTGTTGCAAAATGATTACACCTCTTCATGGCAACACTAATCCCTAAAGGCAGTGGCTTTTTTCTCCAGAATAATGCACAATGCCACATACAAATAAAAGTAAAAGTAAAAGTAAAAAGTTTGAGGAACATGAAATATGTTCAAGTTCAAGATTTCCACTTGGCCTCCAAATTCCCCAGATCCCAGTCCAATTGAGAACCTGTGGGATGCTCTGGACAAACTAGCATGCTTCATGGGGGCCCTACATCGCAAACTTACAGGAATTAGGGGACTTGTTGTGAATGTGCCAGATACCACACCTTTCAGAGGTTGTTTAGAGTCCATGCTAAAATAAGTCAGTGCTGTTTTGGGAGCATGAAGGGGGGCCTATACAATATTAAGCCCGTGGTTGTAATGCTTGTTGGTGTACATGTACATCTCCCTCAGTCTCTTCTAATTTTTCCAGTGATATTTGCATACATTTGTAAAGGAGAGCTGAATCATGTTCATGTAATTTAACTAAATTGAATCATGGTGAGAAAAAATTATGTAAATCGTAGATATGTTTCCTTTTCCCCAAAACACAAAATTTCAGTCAGAGCTTGGATTTGTAGTACACTGTCTAAACGTATAAGAATAGATGAAGAATATTGATTTATGGGTTGCTAATGAACCAGTTGTGGTTCAGAGCAGCTTGGTGTTCTTGCTATTCCTGGTTATTCTTCTGTCCAGCAGAAATGGCAGAAATGAAAACATGAGAGAGAAAGAGGGAGAGAGAGAGAGAGAGAGAGAGAGAGAGAGTGGGAGAGAGAGAGAGAGAGAGAGAGAGAGAGAGATGAGTTACATGACTCATAGGTCAAACCTGTGGTGTGTGTGTGTGGCAGACATTCCCTCATGCATAAACGCCCACACAAAGAGCTGTGCAACACTCAGATTTGTAAGGGAAACAGAAGCGTCAGAAGGCGCTGGCTTAAAGACCCCTTTGGAATAGCTAACAACATTTTCTTTTCTTTTCATCCTCTTTTCAGCCTTGGCCCTCAGGAGTCCAGTAGACCAAAATAAGGATTCACAGTTAGCTTGAAAAAAAGTCAGTCATGATTAAACAGTACTGTATAGTACTCGCTTGTGCCAAAATCTTTTTGTGAAACATATGAATGTACTAATGAGTGTATTATTATTTGTATTTGTTTCAGGTTGGCTAGAAGACCAATAAGATGTTCAGTTGCACTGACCACCTCTTTTGTTAGCTTTAGCTCATCCAAATGCCCAGTGGTCCCTTGTCTTGTAATGAATTAGATGTTTGACACAATTATGCAATCCAGAACTTGTCAGAATTTTGCTAATGGTCAGTTATACATAATGATGTCAAATCTGTTTTCTTAATTCCCATAATTAAAAATACAAGCTGGAGGTTGAGCTGAAGGATGAGCTGGAGGTTGAGCTGGAGGTTGAGCTGGAGGATGAGCTGGAGGATGAGCTGAAGGATGAGCTGGAGGTTGAGCTGGAGGATGAGCTGAAGGATGAGCTGGAGGTTGAGCTGGAGGTTGAGCTGGAGGATGAGCTGAAGGATGAGCTGGAGGTTGAGCTGGAGGTTGAGCTGGAGGATGAGC